>PVJN01022732.1:0-33057 GCA_004026805.1 Lasiurus borealis | reverse complement strand
TCTGGGTTTCCAAAGAAAATGAGAACACTAATTTGAAAATAATTATGCACCCATGTTTCATTGCAGCATTATTTATAATAGCCAAGATATGAAAACAACCTAAGTGTTCATTGATAGGTAAAAGACAAATGAACAAACAAATTAAACAGACTTATAGATATAGAGAACAAACTGATGTTTGCCAAAGAGGAAGCGGGGGAGAGGATGAAAAAGGTGAAGGAAAATATGTATACAAACCTTCAGTTATAAAATAAATAAGTCACTGGGGTGTAGTTTATAGTATAGAGAATGTAGATAATAATAGTGTAATGGCCCTAGCCAGTTTGGCTCAGTGGATAAAACATCAACCTGCAGACCTAAAGATTCCAAGTTTGCTTCCAGTCAAGGGCAGATACCTTAATTGCAGGCTCTTCCCTGGTCCAGACTTTGCTGGTCAGGCTCGTGTAGGTGGCAAGCAAGCAAAGTGTTTCTCTCACATTAATGTTTCTCTCTCTTTCCCTGTCTCTTCTACTCTCCCTAAAAATCAATGGAAAAATATCCTCAGGTGAGGATTTAAATAAATAAATAAATAAATATCTTCTACTTAAAAAAATAATAATAGTGTAATAATTGTGTATGCTGACAGATGTTTCCCAGACTTACTATGGTAATCACTTTGTTAGGTATATAAATGTTTAACAACTATGTTGTACATCTGAAATTAACATAACATTCCATGTTAACTCTTTTAATAAAACAAACAAAAAAGACAATAAAAAATTAAATGTTCAACATTATGCAATTTTTGAAAATCAATTGAACACATCCATAAACTAGAATTCCATATAGCCATTAATTATAGTGTAGAAATATATCTATTGACATACAAAGATAATTATGATTTATTGCTATTCTTTAAAAGTAGGTTATAAACTATCTTGTAAAATATATAATCTATTTTGCAAAAACATATTTGAGGAATCAGAAAGAAAAGATTTTGAAAAATCATCTAACAAGATATCAACAATGGTTATTTCTGGGTTGCTGATCTTTATTATTTTTTTAAATATATTTTTATTGATTTCAGAGAGGAAGGGAGGGGGAGAGAGAGATAGAAACATCAATGATGAGAGAGAATCATGGATCAGCTGCTTTCTGCATGCCCCCACTGGAGATTGAGTCTGCATGGGTTGCTGAGCTTTTGCATGCTTTATTTTCTTTTTCATTGCATTTCCTATTTTTTTGTAAATAAGCATTTATTTCTCCTTTTTAAGAAAAAAATTATATAGCATATAAATAAACATCCTATCTAATAAAAGAGAAATATACAAGTAGACCATCACCCCATCACAAAGGGGGCATATCCCCAGTAGGGGCATGCAAGAGGCAGCTGATCGATGTCTCTCTCTCATTGATGTTTCTAGCTCTCTATCCCTCTCCCTTCCTCTCTTTAAAAAATCAATAAAATATATTAAAATAACATATATTTTTTGTTGTTGATTTCAGAGAAAAAGAGAGAGGGAGAGATAGAAATATCAATGATGAGAGATGATCATTGATTGGCTGCCTCCTGCACACCTGACACTGGGAATTGAGCCCATAACCCAGGCATGTGCCCTGACTGGGAATTGAAACGTGACCTCCTGATTCACAGGTCTATGCTCAACAACTAAGCCACATAGGCTGGGCTAAGTAATCATTATTTGGCAACTGTATTTGCATCACAATGGAATTCTCACAAGTCATTGATTTGGTAAATTCTAAAAAGCAGTAAGTTCTAAAAACAAATGTGTCAAACTTCAAACTATGGGTTAGCCTGTATTTATAGAGGACCTATTTTATCATGACATCTGTGAGATATACTTAGATTCTGCTTTCTCAGCATTTATACTCTAATTTGGAAAAGTTATAGAATAGTAAAGAACATCATTGTATGTTAGAATACTTTGCAGAATGTTAGTTAGAACACTGCCCAACATATGTGCTATTTGGGGAGAAAATCCTTTTTTGTGAGTCTTGGTGGGAGGGAAGGAGATCAGATCTTCTCTCTTATTAGCTCTGGCAGGCAGTTATGGCCTAGGAGCATGGCAGGGATTTATTGGATACTTCACCCAAAACTGTGACATTGCACATTTGATATAAGAGAAAAAGAGAGAAGGAAGAAAGAGAGAAAGACAGAGACACAGAGAAATTTAGAATTCACTAGTGGTTAGAGTATCATCATACAGTGTTCAGGTACAATAGCCCTGTTGTTCTAACCAAACTATCCTGCAGAACCTTGCCTGTGCTACCTGCTGTCTCGCCTCTCCTATATTTGAAAGCTTTGTTGAGAATATACCCTATTGATTCTCTGAACTAACCAATGTAGATCTGCACAAATTAGCTAGAATCTCTTTCTGTTGCTTATAATCAATAACTTTGACTGAGACAATGGTATATAATTTATAGGCTCTGTAATGGTGACACTAGTTAACATTTATTGAAGGCTTAATATGAAGTTTGGTTCTTTATACTCACTATTACATTTAATTTTCCCAAGAAGCCTATGAGGTAGATATTCTTATTTCATTATGTCAGGGAAAATCTGAAGACTGATAGTTAACTTGCCAAACATAGCTGGTAACTGTTGGAAATGTGATTTCAATCTAAGAAGTTTGATCTCAGGGCCCAGATACTGACCATTACACAATCGTCACCTCTCCTTTTTCATGTAGTGGGATCATCCATGTAGTATCATTCTGAGAAGCAGGTCAAGATCTTAGGTCAAGGATCAAGGATGACTTTCAATTCAGAGAAAAGCAAAATTTCTGAGGTAAAGACCATGGTGTGTTTGTGGATTCGCAGAGGCAACAGGTGTATATTAAAAAGAAGATAGAGTTGGTACATAACACTAGACCATGAAGAGCTGTGAACATTAGAGTTTGAAAGCAGTTGCCTTAGTAAAATGACAGGAAGTATCTAAGCTGTGAAAATGGCATGAAAAAGATACCATTTCATTTAGCTAGCTATGATCTGATTGAGCTCAAATGTTAAAGGTGTCACTTTTAGGAATTACCATGGCTTTGGCAGTTGCAAAAGCAAATGAAAGTATATGAAACTATTGATTTTAATTATTATCAGTGACAGATTTGGAAGTACATAATTTTACCCACTTATTGGGTGAGGGCAAATGAACTAATGTTTATCACAGTCACAGAGCACAGAGATCTAACAAATCCTGGACTTCGCCTCCCCAGTTACCGCTTCCTACAACAGTCATTTTGAAGGCCTGGCTGGCTGCCTGAATAGGCCTTGAAGCTTTGTCCTAATTACATTACAGTTAATTGACTATTCCAGAGAATGTGTAGTTCAAGGTCATCATTATCAATATTGATTAAAGCTTTCCCTCTGGACTTCCAAGGTATCATGGTGCACTCTTCCAGAATACAGAAAGGAGAAGGCTCATTTTACTTTCTCGTCATGCCTTATACACAGCTACATGGAGATTCCTTCAAATCTTTTCTAGATTTCCTCTTCTATAAAAGTCTAAACAGAGGCCATCTGGGTTGACTATGGCAACTTTGTTCCATGACCTCTTCAGGGTCTTGGGTTCTTTCCAACCACCATTCTGCCACAGCTGGAGTCAGAGCCTTGTCCACACAGTCCTAGATGGCAGCACCTGCATTCCAGATAGGATGGAAGGGAGGCGAATAGAGGAGGGGCAAAAGGGGTACGCTAGCTGTCCCTTAATGACAGTCCTCAAAACCTACCCTAAGATGGTCAACTTCCATCCTATTGGCCAGAATTTAGACACATAACATGTTGTTGCAAGCCATCTAGGATATTCTGAATGAGCACATGCTAGGCTAAATTTTCTGTTACTGTGTAGAAAAGGAAGATTGGGGAGGGGGTGGTGAGCAAATTATAGGCTGTGATTCAGAGGCCTCTATCTCAGGAGGAAAAAGGGATAAAGCTACATGCCTTCACTCTTATCCTACTGACTGTCTCCAAAACAAATAAAGAAACTGTTGTCTATTCTGCCTTTCTATTTATCTTTTTGTTCTTTTGTTCTTTTGGAAGATACGATGTATGGAATGACTGGGCATGGGTATCCATGTTTAAATGCTTTACCCAAATACTTTTTTTATTGTTTCTATGGATGCCTTGCTACTTCCAGCAACAAAGTAAGATGCATAGTTAATGGGGGGAAGCCTCTGTTTTCTCTTAAAACTTAATTTTTGAAGCTGCATTGCTAGTTTTCTCAGCTTTCATGTGCTCTACAATTCTCCATGTATGACAAAAACAGAAGCAAGTGTTCAGGAAAAGCCTGGAACGTTAGCCATTTCTTTTCTCAAACAAACTGTTATTTCTCCATTAGAGGCCTGGTGCACAAATCCGTGCATTGGTGGGGTCCTTCAGGCTGGTCTTCACCCTCTCTCAATCTGCGATCCCTCGGGGGTGTCAGAGGCCCAGTGCACAAATTTGACCTGATCCCTGCAGGCCAGGCCAGGCTGGCAACTTTGTTCCATGACCTCTTCAGGGACTTGGGTTCTTTCCAACCACCGTTCTGCCACAGTGCACGAATCCATGCACCAGGCCTCTACTATGCATATAAGATCTTTGCTTAATCTCTTCTCACCCTCACATCTCCCCCTTTCCTCTGATATTCTTCAGTCTGTTCCATGTTTCCATGCTTGTGCATTGAGCATCTGCCCTCTGGTGGTCAGTGCATGTCATACCTATCGGTCAGATGATTGCTTAGGCTTTTATATACATAGATAGATAGATATAAATTATAGATCTTTAGATTAAGAAACAAAGTGTCTGACACACCACAGAAATGTAATACATGTATGATGAATGAGTGGCAAGAGGGGAGAAGAGAAGGGAAGAAAGAGAGAAAAGAAAGAAAAGAAAAAGCAAAGACAGTTGTCAGAGAAGACAGAAGAGAAGAAAGGAAAGAAGGTCCCTAACAATCAGTAATCTCTTCTTTGATGCCCAAAACCTATCTAAGAGACTGGAAGCTCCTTCTCTATCATGAAGCAAGAATTAAACAGCCTTATTGCCAAGCCCTTCCTCAGATGGAACTGAAATCTACATCCCTATCATGTCTACACACTCTTGTCCTACCCTGCTCTCTCCAAAACCAGAAATGTAATCCCTCCATCAGGGTATATTCATTTCCAACAAGTACCCCCTCACTAGTACAGGATCACTTCATTGCAGGTGTCTGGTTTTTCAGCGGAACTAATGTTTTTGCATTATTTGATTATAATGTGTGCACAGGTTGCCAAATGCATTCAGAGGAGGAAAATGGGTCATGAACTTTAACATAAAGATCCACACATTTACCATGGATTTAAAGTCCATGGTAGGAATGTAAATTTACACTTGGGCATTTGTTCTAACAACAAAAAAAGCAGACATTGTAAAACTAAGCCTACTTTGTGTACAGTACAGCTAAGAGTAAATCATACATATACAATGGTGGCCAGAGCTATTTACTGCTTTGTCCTGATGAGATATTAAAACAGTTGTTTTAAGTTTCGACATCATACCAAAGGCCACAATTAATTTGAAAGTAATCATATACTTTCCTGATTTGAATAATCAGAGAGGACCAAAAATAATAAACCAGGTTTGAAATTTCATACCTTCAGTATTTAGAATCTATAAAATTATTTTATTATTCTTTCTGGATTTTCTAAATATGTGTATTCTTTTTAAAAGTGTTCCTCACACATGTGCAATTTTAATGTAAAATAAACTTTTTAGAGTTATGCATTTTCCATACATGTAAATAGGCTGTGAGAAAAGAAAGTGTGCCTATTACCCCAGGCAGGAGAAAAAAATATGCATGATCAATGACTATATAGACAAACTTTAAGTTATAAAAAAAAACAAACACACACACACAAAAAAAAAAACACATTAGGGTCTGCTGATAAATCCAAAGTTTGCAAGGAACCAAAATGTTGGCTTTTCTCACTTTTATGTCTTTGAAAAACTGAACTCCCTCCTAGCTGGGGTAGATATATCTTACTGTGATTCACTCATTTTTATAAAGAAAATACAAACTTCAAATACTATGACAAATAACACAATACAAGTTAACTCTATAGAAGCTATTGCATCTTTAAATGTAAAGAGAATCATTAGAAAGAGCTTTCTTCTGTCTCCCAATATTGAACTACAATTTTTCTCTATCTTTACTTCTTCTGACAACCACATTTCTTTATGCAATATATAGATACAGATAATCATGTACATAATCAGGCAATTAAAGCTTTCTCTCACATACAGATACATGAAGGAAAGGTACATTAGACATAGTCCTTCCTCTCTTTCTTAAGACAAGCTATACCTTCTGAATTCTACTTTTAAAATTATCCAGTATGAATGAATAAACCCAGAATATGATTCTAGTCTCAAAGCATAGTCTCAAAGCATAGGTCTTACTAGAATGGCACAATAGATCTAATATATTTGGTCTTCCTTGAAAAATATGCTTTCAAAATAAAATCTATGGTAAATGTATGGATCTCTATGTTAAAGTTCATTATACAAATTACTTTTCCAGCCCAACTGTTCACATTCTATAAATTAATCTGCTCTGAGGCCTTGAGAAATTCAGATTTATCCAATCTCATCAAATTGTAGGATAATTATATCATTGGTTGTTTTGTTTTGACTGCTGGGCTGACATTCAGCAAAAGATGATCTTAACTTCTTTCTCAATAAAATTTAAAAAGTCAAATAGGAGTCACTTTGTTTTGATCTGGACTCTGCTCTCCATTTCTAATTGGTCATTGACAATTTCATTCAGTAGTCCTGTGTTTGTGGCTTCTCTCCCTCCAGTGGGTCATCCTGACGGTACTTCTTCATTGACAACATTTTTACTTTATGAAACTTACTCTATTTTCTTTGCCAGAAAGAAAAAAAAAATCTATTTGAAATTCAGCCAATGTCTCCTTCCAGGAAGAGGAAAGGATATCAAGAGTTTCCATGGCAATCCATTGCTGGAACTAAATTAGGCAGGAAACAACTTCAGAATGCAAAGTAGTCTTGCAAAAATACAGTGGTCTGAAATATCCAGGAAGTGTGTCGCAGCAAAACGAAAGAAATGGAGATATGAATACCTCCATAATGTAAACTCTCTAACCTTAAAGTAAACAATCGAAAATTCGCCTTTGTCCTATAAAAATAAACTCCCAAACAACTGTCATCTCTAGTCAAATCCTTTGTTTCAGTTGTTGTTAGTTTTTAAGTCTTATCTTTTGTGATCAATTTCGTGTAACAATATAAATCCAATTGTTTATGTAGCTGGGAAAAATAGTTTGTTTTACATTATTGCAGTTAAATTTAGTTTGTACAGCCATTAATAATTAAAGCGCACAGACTTTATATTTCTTCACCAGAGAGTTCGGGAGGAACAACTGAAATTAATTTTCTAGTGGGGAAAAAAGAAGAAATAGGTAGTTTCCTTAGTTTAGAGAAAAAAAAATTGAACTTTTAAAAATAGGATCTTCCTGGTAATTAAGATTATTGATGCTTTAAAAATACTCTACTTCCTGAAGTTGAGAGAAAAGGAATGAGTCTTAAAATTCCAAAAAATAACTGAAACCGGTTTGGCTCAGTGGATAGAGCATTGGTCTGCAGACTGAAGAGTCTGGGATTCGTTTCCATTCAAGGGCATGTATCCTAGTTGTGGGCACATCCCCAATGGGGGGCATGCAGGAGGAGGCTGATCAATGTCTCTCTCTCATCGATGTTTCTAACTCTCTATCCCTCTCCTTTCCTCTCTGTAAAAAGTCAATAAAAATATATATTTTTTAAAAATTCCAAAAAATAGAAGTTAGAATAAACTAGAGTGCCTCACCTTCTGGCCAATCCCCAAAGCTTCACAATAGTTTGCTTAGAAATGTGGTGTTTACCTGTGAGAGTAACTATTTCCAGAAAGGTCTTCAGACCACCTAAATTCCTATTTCCCCTTTAAGACTACCATTGCTAGAGCAGAGATTTCTAAAACAGATTTACAATATGAAAATTTTAGCCCTAGCTGGTTTGGCTCAGTGTGTAGAGTGTCAGCCTGTGGACTGAAGGGTCCCAGGTTCTATTCCAATCAAGAGCACATGCCCTGATTTGGGGCTCCATTCCCAGATAACAAACACAAAATCAATTTAAGGCTAAGAAGAGGAAGGTTTTACAGATTTTTACCTCCAATCTGGCCTCATTTCACTGTGAGCTTTACAGCAGGATCTCAGTGCTTATAGGGTAGAATAGAAACATTGGGGGGTACGTTTTCACAACATCTGTTTGATGTAACTTTTTTGGCATCACTGTGCTAAGCTTTACCCAAATTTTTTGGAGCAGAAATAGCTTTGTACAAACATGGTGCCTCATTGCACGCATACACACACACACACACACACACACACACACACACACACTTAAACATGCAAAAAACAAAAACAAAAACACACCATGGTGTTAAGTATAGGGATGGTATGAAGCCTGTGCCATGGGGACACCACCTGAGAATGTCATAAGAAATTTGATTCTTCTGGCCATCAGGTTCTACCACCCATCTTTCCAAGGTCCCCCCCCAATTCCATTACATTCCCCAAATCACTAATCTCACCGGTGGCAAAACATTATACAAGATGTCTTTAAACACAATCTCTTAAAAATCTACTTCAACCTGGGAGGTGTTTTTCTGTATTTTGAGTAGAAAAAAAAAAGCAGGTGGTTTTCTTAGTTTGATTTAGCAGACGAAGACAAGAATTTGAGTACAAGTGGTTTTTGGGAAGTGATCCCAGGAAGAACAGTGAAGGAAAGGGGAAGTAGAACAAAGAGAGAAGGAAGCTAATGTGAAGGAGGAGCTTACCACGGTGGGAATCTGGGCTCAGCCGCCCTGAGATGCTCTGAGATGCTGTGTGGAACATTGCTCAGAGCTATCCCAGCGCCAACAAGAAGGCTGAGTTTGTATCCACCAGCTCCCATTCTCCCCTTCTCAGTAGCTGAAGGTCACTCCCGAGGTACTAATTCCCTCACATCCCTGGCCTGCACCTCTCAGACCTACCACACTCCATGGTCAGAGAAAACCCTCAGGCAAAGGGACTCAAAACACTTCATTGTATCCTAAACAGCTGAGTGACTCAGGAGCTCATAACTTAATAATCCAAGTGTCTTCTGGCGTTTGGCTAAGCCATCGTGTGGTGTCCAGGAAAGCCTAGCAGAGCAGACCAACTCTAATTCATAAAAAGTCCCATTTTTACCAGGTTTCTGGGGACCAGCGGTTCTCAACCTGTGGGTCGTGACCTGTTTTCTGATGGTCTTAGGCTCTACAGCAATGACCCACAAGTTGAGACCCACTAGCAGGGTCGCCTAAGACCATCAGAAAACACAGATATTTACATTACGATTCACCACAACACAAGGAACTGTATTAAATGGTCGTAGCATTAGAAAGGTTGAGAACCACTGCTGGGGACAATTAGACTTTGCCTATGGTACAGAATAGAGGTCCTCCTGACTCAAATGTCTGAATGTATTTGAAGGAAGTTCTTTAACTTAGAGTTTAATATAAAGGCAAAGAAAAATAGAGACCTAATACAGAATGAGAGCTGTGCCATTTTTCCTGTATTGTTAACTTCGACATAAATATACATATAAAGATAAGAATGAGTGGAGCATGCAGTCATGCTACTAACTTCTTAACTCTTCTCACAGAGGAATTAGTGAAGCTGGTGTCACAGGGGCAGTCTCCCTCCCTGTCCTTTGAGTTCTTGCTCTCTAACTCTGTCCTCACCTGCACTGCTACCTCCCATGGTATTTACGATCCTCCATGGGCCATATGAGAATGACTGCTTCCTTGACACAAGGCCCTGAATAATAACTCTGGAGAAATCAGTCTCCATTTATTACTGCTGAAAAAAAAATACAGGGGCTTACGTAAGGCTACTTCTAAAAAGACTGCTGCTTTTTTTCTAAAAACATGCTCCCTGTCTTACTGTAAGAATGACAATTCTTTATTCACCACTCCCAACTCTGTCTTTCTGATATTCCCCAAGTTTTCTTAGTGAGACGGATGCTTTCCTACGCTTGGCTTTCATTGGGAAAGGGATTTTCCCCACATTTGACTTCCCTCCATGTGCAGAAGTTGGCAAACTCGAAGGTATTTCTGTGAATCCCTAATCCAGTCCCTCAGATAATGCCCTGGGAGCTGGTTGCCTGAGGTTTGGCTGTTAAACAATATCATGCTCATTAATATATAGGTTAGGCAAGCATTGAAAAGAAGAGGTTGAAAAAAATTGTGTTATTTAATTTGGCCCACCTACAAAAGGACTTGAACTTGACCAAAAATATATCTATGAACAGCGTATAAAAAAAAGCAGCGTACAGTTCAACAATAGAAGGGAGGCCTGAAGCCGGGTTTGTGACTTATTAGTGACCTATGTCACAGTGATGCTATATGAGACAGCCTAGACAAAGAGTCACCGTGCATCCTGTTATAACAGCATTTCTCAACCTGTGGGTCGCGACCCCTTTGGGGGTCAAATGATCCTTTCACAGGGGTTGCCTAAGACCATCAGAAAATGCAGATATTTACGTCACGATACATAACAGTAGAAAATTTCATGGTTGGGGGTCACCACCACATGAGGAACTGTATGCAATGATCGCGGCCTTAGGAAGGTTGAGAACCACTGCGTTATAGGCTCTCGGCAAATATTAGCTCCCTTTCCTCTGCCTCCAAAATCTCAATTGAAAAAAAGTACAAGCTTAGGGAGGAAAAGCTAATGTTCAGCTGAGTAGAAATGGGGTTGAGAATTTTTCATGGCGTGGTACATCACTGAAAATTCATCTTTATGCTACATTGTGTTTGGAGAGTGATATACAGTTCCTATTCTGATCCAAGGGATAACTTGATCAAACTTAAAAGGATTTTGAGTTCATTTCATGCAACCCTCTTTTAATATATTATGGCTCAGGTTTAAATATAATTTACATAGTTTTTCCTGCTATTTTCCAGAAGTTCAAAGCTTACCTTTGGAAGATAAATTTATGTTTATCACAATATACTCTATTGTTTTTCTATTTCATGTTTCCATATTCAGATGGTAGAAAAAATAATCCAGAGTCTGAATTAATATCTTCTCTAGTAGGAGTAAACCAAACTTGACCTAGTGCACTAAAAATACACTCCTGGTAACTGTAAGTTCCTCATATTCTCTATAGCATCTTAGAGTTTCAAAAGCATTTCCCCACATTGTGTTTTATAAAAAATCTCATCTTCAAAACAAAGAAATGAGAAGGCGATTATTATCACTATTTTACAGATCAAGAAAGTGAAGTCCACAAAATATACATGTCTTGCTCTAACTCTCCCAGCTGAGAAAGCAGACTAAATGTTCACCTGGATCTAGCTTACAATTGCCCTCTTTTCTCTATAACAATATTTTACAGGAGGAACTCCCAGCGTAAGTTGGAACTGGCAAACAGACCAGTTGCAGTCTCCCCTGAAGGTAATTCTCTTTATTTTAAACAACAGGAAAACCACACAGAGACCATTGCTTCCAGTCTGCAACTCACTACAACCTAATAATCTATACATGTAAAAGCCAAGCGACTAAGAATGACCGCTATGACACGCACTGTGGCAGCCAACCGGCCCAATTAGGGGCCGATTGAACCCTCCCAATCTCCTGAAGCCCCTTCCCCCAGCCAGCCCACCCCCAATCGCCCCCACCCCCACCCCAATAGGGGGCAGGGCCCATCAGCCACCCTCCCACGTCCCCTCCCCCCACTGACCCAGCCCCTAATCTAGTCCCCCATCGGCCCTCTTCCGTGCAGAAAGCCAGACACCACCCAAGCACAAATCCGAGCACTGGGCCTCTAGTGTTAATATAATCCATCTGATGGTAAACCTTAAAGAAAATCTCAAAACAATTTTTATGTCAGAAAAGTAGGTAGCTCAACCACATAACATCTCAATCTCAGTCAGAACTTGACAGATTCCTATCAGAGGCATGAGGACATAGGACTACAGAGCTATGTAGAATAGTTTTATATATATATATATATATATATATACATACACACACACACACACACACACACACGTATACATATGTACATATAATAATAAAGTTATGTATATAACTTAAAATTTTAATGTTCTTTTTATATTTATTACATTATTTTTATTAAATTTATTGAGGTGACATTGGTTAATAATATCATATAAGATTCAAGTGTACGTGTTTATGTTGTTCTTAAATACCTATTTATGGGATGTGGAAGAGGAAGGAGGCAAGCATAAAGTACAGAATGGGCTTCAGACATGGTAGGAAGAGAAGAGTGAGAAAATAAACCTGTAAATCCTAAGGGAAGACTTTCATTTGGTTTCCCAGTAACCAAAGTTCCAGTTCATTAATTTTCTGGGGTTTTGGATCGAGACTGGGCAATTATCACACGATAAGCTTCTTTCAGTTTCTGGTCATTTCAATTGAAAACAAGAGGAAAGGGAAGTGGCCGATGCAGCCACTCTTCCACGGCTAATAATCACATCAGTTAGGGGCCAAGGAGCGGAACAAGAAAGTTCTCTGATTTTTCCATAGAAAGAGTCCTGGGTGTCACCGGCTTCCTTTCTAATATTATAATCTTAGCAAACACCCTCTCTCTTCCTGACCCCTTTGGAATACAGGGGAATATTTCTACTCCCTGCCCTAAAATTTAAATCACAGGTACTGTTTTTCACAAAAGCAATTTAAAGTTGTACCTCAGGCCAACTTCTCAAAATGGTAATTCAGCAGGATAATGTTAGAGAAGAAACATGGGCAGTGGAGGAGACCAAAAGATGGGAGAATAGAGGGTGTGGAGCAAATGCCCTCATAGTCTGTGAAGTCCAGAGAGGCAATAGGTATTCACATCTACCATATTTGTGATCCATATCCACTCTTTTTTTTTTTCATTGATTTCAGAGAGGAAGGGAGGAGAGAAACGTCAATGATGAGAGAGAATCATTGATCAGCTGCCTCCTGCTCATCCCTTATTGGAGATCGAGCCCACAATCCAGGCATGTGCCCTTGGTTAGAATTGAACCTGGGACCCCTCAGTCTGCAGGCTGACGTTCTATCCACTGAGCCAAGCTGGCTAGGGCCATATCCACTCTTTAAGGAAAAGTGATCACTGAGAAGCTTCATTCATTGGAAACCCTAATTCTTTGGAAATCCTAACAGCAGGTGGGCATCTGCCCTTGTGTAGGGACGAAAACTAGGTTCTCATCTCTCTCCTTCCTTCGAGTGGCCAGGAGAGCCAGGCAGCCACCTTACCCTCTCCCAGCGGTTCTCAACCTGTGGGTCGCGACCCCTTTGGGGGTCAAACAACACTTTCACAGGGGTCATCTAAGACCACTGGAAAACACAGATACGATTCATAACAGTTGCAAAATTACAGTTATGAAGTAGCAACAAAAATAATTTTATGGTTGGGGGTCACCACAACATGAGGAACTGTATGAAAAGGTTGTGGCATTAGAAAGGTTGAGAACCACTGCCCTCTCCGGTACATCAATGAGGGTATTTTCTGTAGAAGACAGTCACTGATGAGGACCAGGTTAAAAACAGGCTCAAAATGGAGTCACTTATGCTAAACCCCATGTCACCACACTGAGACTTAATTAACGCTTTCTTTGGCTCTCTCAGAAATGAAATCTTAAACCAATCCATCAGGAACACCCTAATTAGCAGTAATTATATAAGCTGACTTATATATCCCTGTCTTTTCCAAAGGAAATGTGACTTTGTAATAGCTGCTTTTTTTGTCTAGTATAACTTCCTTGCTCCCACTTCCTTCTGTCAATAAAAGTCTTTCACTTTGTTTTGTTTTGTAAGATATCTTTATTGATTTCAGAGAGGCAGGGAGAAGGAGAGAGATAGAAACATCAGTGATGAGAGTGAATCATTGATCAACTGCCTCCTGAACACCCCCTACTGGGAATTGAACCAGAAACCCAGGCTTGTGCTCTTGACCAGAATCAAACCGGGAACCTTCTGTCAACAGGCTGACAGCCAAACCAGCTGGGGCTAAACATCTTTCATTTCGTACAATGCCTTGGAGTACCCTCCTACTGCTAGGTTGAATGTTCCCTGATCCGTGAATCATTAAGTAAAGCTAATATGATCTTTAAAATTTAGTCAGTTGAATTTTATTTTTCAACAATCAGGATCCCAAAGTCATGGCTGTCTCTATAATTATCTGTACATCCCCCCCCCCCAGAAAAAAAAAAAAACTAAAAACTAAAAAGCAGCCGAGACCGATTTGGCTCAGTGGATAGAGCGTCGGCTTGCGGACTGAAAGGTCCCAGGTTCAATTCCAGTTGGGGGCATGTACCTTGCTTGTGGGCACACCTCCATTATGGGGCGTGCAGGAGGTGGCTGATCGATGTCTCTCTCTCATCAATGTTTCTGACTTTCTTTCTCTCTCCATTCCTCTCTGTAAAAAATCAATAAAATATATTTAAAAAAAAAAAAACTAAAAAGCACTGGTGGTGTCCTCCCGCACACCATCCTAGAGCAAGATTCTGTTGTACGCTGAAGAGCAAATGACTCTGGGGAAGATTAAAACTTTACCTCAGTCATTTTTCAGTCACAGTTCTCTTTGAACACACGGAAGCCTTCAGGATAATCCTCTATTTACAATATAAATCTAATTCTCCTTATTAGCTATTCTGTTTTTCTTGACAAATTAACATTTGATAGACCCGATAATTCTATTTAGAGACTTTGTTATGGGGAAAACAGCCCTCGACAAATTACTGAATTCCCAAAGCTTACCTCAGATATAATTATCTAGCATAAGGTGCAGATTGCTTTGGCATTTTAATAAACGGGACTAAGGTTTGTAGGATTCACTCTCTCATTAACAAGAAAAGAGCGGAGAGCAGATGGATGGAACCTAAGGCTCTTTGAAATCCCAAGTGCCCGGGCCACACAGGGAAAAGCTGAGTGGTGGCAAAGTTCCTTTTGGCTTTCCTTTGCAGACCTCAGCTCTGCGGGGAAGATGTATTCCGATGCAGAAAAAAACTGCACTGTTTTTATTATCTCCGACGACATCTCTAAGCAGGGCTAACCAGAAAGAGTTCTAATGCCACTTCCTGGCTCCCGGGTTAGCTCTAATACTTCGGCAATGACCACAAACTAGATGGTGTAGATTATAAGCTCTAGCCGGTGCAGGCCGGGGGATCCAGTTTCGGTTTGAAACAGCTAAGTGCCACTGATCCAATTAAGAAAGTTCAGCTTCCCGGGTCACCGAAGGAAAATGTCTCTTGGGGGAGATTGAGACAGGACAGAATTAAGGTCTGGGTCTCTCCAGGACAATGTTTTGTGGACCTCTGAGTCAGGAAACTCGTTACAGATCAGCAGAAATCCATCTATACATGCAAATGTGTTTACAAGGCATTTGATAGAGCATTGCTTTCTCCTCCATTCGATGAACAAATTAAGAGTATTTCCACATATGCATCTTTATGTATGCACATAAATATTCTGGTTAAAACCATATGCTACCACCTAAACTAGATCCCATCTCTTTTGTGAAAATTTTTCCAGTCTAAGAATGTGTAATTTGTTTTAATGCCCATAATAGCCACTCATTGTTTAGTTTATCGTTTGCTGTCTTGTAGTCATTCATTCATTCACTCACCCGATCAACTAGTATTTATACACACTTCTACTGTGCTAGTCATTATATCAAAAAAGAGGCAGTACTGCTATCACGGAGCTTAAACTGTGTAAGTTCTAGCAGAAAAATAATACAAAGAATAAAAACCACAAAGCAACAAAACACCTAGGGGTGTATAGCGGAAATGACATGAGAGATGTACTTTGAGTGATAAGATACGGCTGCGGGTAATGGACACCTGTCACCGGGAGCTGTCCAATATCTTTCAAAGACCTGCCCTATGTTATTACACTCTACGCTGTGAAAACGCCCGTTTTAAGGTGGAAACCAAAAACCCACTGGATAGGATAAAAAGCTGCCTCCTCCCTTCTAAAGGTTGCTGCCTACTTCTGGACTCTGTCACTGCCCTGAGAGGAAGCGCTGGCCCACGTGGTCCATCTCTCAGATGTTAACAGTGTCCAGACTAAATTGCCCCGCCACTTATAGAAGTGGTTCTCAACCTGTGGGTCGCGACCCTTTTTGGGATCAAGCGACGTTTCACAGGGTCGCCTAAGACCATCGGAAAACACAGGTATTTACATTATAATTCATAACAATAGCAAAATTACAGTTAGGAAGTATGGTTGGGGGTCACCACAACATGAGGAACTGTATTAAAGGGTCGCGGCATTAGAAAGGTTGAGGACCACTGACTTAGAGGAAATGCCACTGTGCCTGGAGTGGGAGCCGGCTTCCTGAATGGTCATCCGTGGGCTGAATTATACAGCTCAGATGCCTGAGCAAACTGGCCTACTGCGTGGCTGGGTTGGCCAATAGGAAATTGGTATGAGAGGAAAGACTACAGATAACATTTCCCTCCTTTAATTTCATTTTTCAAGATGCTCTTCCTCCTTCCTTCCTTCCTCATAAGAGTACTCACAAAGGCACCACACATAAACATGGATTCATACATATACACACTTCTTCAGGGTTCCCAAGATCTAACACACACACACACACACACACACACACACACACACACACCTAGATCAAGAACAAATGTCTGATGAAGTACTTATTTTAACAAATGTGCTTATACACATCCATAAAGAAAGGATATGGCAATAATTCCTAGACAATGTTCTATGCTGTATTTGAAATGATAAGATCTAGACACAAACCTCAATCCAGCTGGGTATTCTCCAACATTTAGAAATTACTCAAAATTCCCATATGTTTTGGTTAAAAATAACTAATCACTATGTCGTAAACCTCTGATGTCACTTCAGACCCCGTTTATACGTATCCATAGACATCAAATTTACTCTTTTAGCCAACATGGCAATGAGCGAGAGAAGTATTACCGTCATTTACACAGGAGAAGAAGTGTGACTGTTGTTAGCAAACGCACTGAACATTAGACTAGAGTTAAAACATAGGTAAAACATAGGCTGTCACACATTTATCTCCAAGATTTCCTGAGGCATCCTGACCAGATCCTCTCAAATGAGGCTCTGCCTTAAATGTCTGTCAGTACACTTCCAGATAAAAATATTCTCCACTGATATCTGATATCTATGTAACTAGGACACTGCTTAGTTAAACACATTTCAACTACTGGTTATTTGTTAACGTAGGTTGGCCAAATTTCTTCTGAATTAACATATTTTTGGAGACTAAGCTCCCACATTATAAATTTTTTGCCTTTTCATTTCACATGAATAATTCATTAGTGGGGAAATGAAACATTTATTTTTAACTCAATTTCCCACTGTCTACATTTAGAAGAACTTAATGTAGGTTTTTTTTTACCCTCAATTGTTTTCCAAAAATAAGTCAGTCCATTTCAATTGACACAGGAGAATCATAACGTTCCTGTCATTAAGACAAGAAAATCTGGTCATCAAATTAATCGTTAAAACATATACTCACAGTTATATTGACCAGCACAATCCAAGAACCAGAAATCCATTTGGCCTGGCCCCAGAAGTCAACGTCTGGAAAAACAATAACAATTGAAATTCAAATCCATGTTTTCTGGTACAGCACCGCATCTCTTCAGACTGCTTATGCTAATTACATTCAGATGCATCACCATTATGACATTATTAAAAGTGAGAGGAGAGAGACAAGTCAAATCCCATTATCACAAATGAGGTTTCATTTTTCCATGCTTGAACAGTTAGCTTGTTCATTACACATAATTGTCATTTCAATGATAGGTTAAATTCCAGGGCAGAGATGAAGAATCTTAATGGAGTTCGTAATATCCCACTGAAATTTCTGTGTACTAAGTCTGGGATATGGAAATTGAGAAATAGCATAACACAACTAAAATGTATGATACTTTGAATAAAAGTTATAAAAAAGGTAGGCTCATAGAAGACATTGATGTTCTATTTATGCATTGAGATAAAAAAGTAATAGGATGATATTCAATAAAGCCTATATCCCAACAATGAAGAATATCAATAGACATGATTTTTACATAGAGATACAGACATATACTTAAGCAGCATTTCTGAAAAGGGCTGAAAATAAAACCCTCAACGTCTCAATAGAATTCTACCTTGTCCTGATCCTTTAAGTCTCATTCAATTTTGAGTGAATCTCAATCCTCAGGTGAGATTTGTAGAGTAACAAACATAATCCTCAGGTGAGATTTGAGGTTTTCATTAATTAATTAATTTTTTAAATATATTTTATTGATTTTTTACAGAGAGGAAGGGAGAGGGATAGAGAGTTAGAAACATCGATGAGAGACATCGATGTATAGTCTCTATTGTACATTGATCAGCCACCTCCTGCATGCCCCACACTGGGGATGTGCCTGCAACCAAGGTACATGCCCTTGACCAGAATCGAACCTGGGACCTTTCAGTCCACAGGCCGACGCTCTATCCCTTGAGCCAAACCGGTTTCGGCTTTATAAATTAATTTAGCAAAATGACATAGCTAATTGCAGAAAGATTACTGGACACAATGAAAATATATAAAGCTGTCATACTATCATGGAATCAAAAGTGATCCGTGGATAATTTACACAAATAAGCTAAGCCTCAAGGGAATTTCTTCTCTGCATTATTTTCTTCCTTATCTATAGTAGATTAGTTATTAATATTAATCAACTTAAAAAATGTGGCCGACTGTATCTATGCTGGACCTTTTTACATCCTAATTACCCTTCAGGATGCAACTCAAGTCTCACCACCACCTAAATTTTTCCCCTCTTTGTTTGCATGTATAGTCTCTATTGAAACCTCAGTCCTCAGGTGAGATTTGCAGAGTAACAAACATAAACCAGGAACCCTGGTGATGAAAAGACCTCATGTTAGCTGTGGAGGGTGGCTGCCTAGGTTGTGTTCCAGCCCAGTCCGCAAAGACCTGTGCCAATTTCCTCAAGATTGAGGAGTTCCAGATATTCATTAGGAACTTATATAAAATGGAAAGATTACTAGGTTTGCAGACAGAGTACATGAGTCTTGGCCTTAAGTTTCACCTTTAACTATGTAAAGCAATTGTTAGAAAGTCTTGTACTATTGAACCGTATTGAATTAGGGTAATTTGCTACCTACAATAGGACTATGCATGTTATACAGATCATCATAAAACTGTCCACTTAGATATGTTGTACAATAGAAACTATACATGCAAACAAAGAGGGGAAAAATATAGGGTTGGTGAGACTTGAGTTGCATCCTGAAGGGTAATTAGGATGTAAAAAGGTCCAGCATAGAAACACTTGGCCACATTTTTTAAGTTAATTAATATTAATAACTAACCTACTATAGATAATGAAGGTAATAATGCAGAGAAAAAATTCCCTTGAGGCTTAGCTTATTTGTGTAAATTATCCACGGATCACTTTTGATTCCATGATAGTATGACAGCTTTATATATTTTCATTGTGTCCAGTAATCTTTCTGCAATTAACTATGTCATTTTGCTAAACTAATTTATAAAAACATTTAATCCTTAAAGCATATGGTTTCTACATAATTTTTCTGTAAACACACTTTCTAAAGACCTTTGGTAATTTCTACCTTGTTGTGAAGAAATTCAAGAAAAAAATTAAATTAAGAAAAAATAAACATAACTAAAGTTACTTTCCAAAAAAATTTCCATTTCACACATCTTGCTCAATCATCATAACCACACATGTAGTCTATATTTACAATCCCCTATGCAATTTCTTTTACTAAATTGAATTCTACTGACTAACTTAAGAATATTATAAGGCCTGCCATATGAATATTACTACCATGCACCTAATGAAAGAAAGATGTAGGTTACGCACTTTATATTATTTATATATTTATATTATACCATATCTTTATTGTAATAAAGATACAAAGGAACTATTTCTCTCGAGATTTAGCATAATGGAAAGCTCTGCTTCCGAACCAATGGTTTTCTTTTTGTTTATAATCATAATCATGGTGAACCTAAATATAGATCATATTCCCCGTTTTCTTAAAAAAAAAAAAAAGAATGGAAGAAAGACTGTATAGATTATAGACCAATATTTCAATCAGTGACAAATGGTAAGGATATTTCACCCACCATATTACATTAGAGTACATTCAAACTCCAGCCAGCGAAATGCTGCAACAGGGATCCACTCCAAACCACTAATGACAAAAAGATCCTCACTGACTACGGGAAAACTGCTTTTTCTTCCCCCGGTTCTTCCAGTGATCAGAATCTGCTTTACTAGTAGCCATGGAAACAAGTTGTCAAATTAATTAAGCTAGCATGCATCTCCTCATAAATCCTCTATTATTGGATACAGAGGGCCATTAGTAATTTTTTTATCAAATAATATCAGAGGACATATTGGAAGAATTATTTGGAAACTTCTAGTATCAACAACAGAAAGTCTGTGTTTAGACTTCAAACGCTAAATGCATTAATTTTTTGAGATATGTTTCCTATTTAGATGCTCTGTTTTTGGTTTCAGTCCATGACTCATTTTAATGAGTTAGCGAAAAGTCTAGCAGGAGGACTGTTTGATCTGGATTTCCAGAAAGAGTGACAGGCAGATCGTGCAAATGATGGGACCTGCCGTGGCCCTGCAGCCTCGGTGCTCAGGTGAGATGTGCAGAGGAGCAGACACAGACCAGGAACCCTGGTGATGAAAAGACCTGATGTTCGCTGTGGAGGGTGGCTGACTAGGTTGTGTTCCAGCCCAGCCCTCAAACACCTGCGCCAATTTCCTCAAGGGTGAGGAGTTCTATTATAAAATGAATCCAAGATGCACTCCTTGCTCAGAGGTACAGTAGGAGAGCAAGAAAACGGGGTCACCCTGGGTTGTGACCACAAAGAAGATCAACACAGGTGATAAGGGGATACTTACCACCAATCTCTGCACAACCACGGTTGGAGCAGAGCAGAGAACTGCTGTTTGCTGAAGGGGTGATATAGGAAATGCGACCTGAATGCGGCTGGCAGAAAAAGTGGTGGCCATAAACAATGATGGGGAGCAAACGTGGCAATATGCTGGGAAGGGGAACCGAAGTCCCCTTAGCCAAAAAGAAGGTGAAATGTAAGGTCAGAGAATTGGTCTTACCGTTGTATTAAGCTTCTCTTCATTAATTGTACCCAAAGGCTAATGGAGTGTTAGAAAGCGAGCTCTACACAAATGTGTAAATGGGTAATAAAAAACTGCCAAAGCTGGAATTTTATCACTTAAAACTGTGAGATTCACCTAAATGCTAGAGCTCAAGACCCAGATGAAGGACTTCAAAACAGCAGAAGCAACACAGAGAATGAAAGAACATGTGTGCGCAAGGCACATGAGACTTCTGCAGTGACTGAAACGTATGGTGAATAAAGCGGTGAGATGACATTGGAAAGAATCTTGTAGACCAAGCTTCAGCTGAGATTTGTTCTTTGAGAGAATTTGGAGTCATTAACGATTCCTCAGCGGGAGAGTACACCTGTCGTATTTGTGTCTAGAAAGTAACATAACTGACAGCTTGGTGGGTGGAGCTGAGGCTGGTGGTAGGCAGGGGATGCTGAGGAATGCCTCCGAGCACTAGGCTGGGGATGGTGAAGAAAGAGCAGATCTGAAAGATATGTGATTTGATAGAAACAAAAGGATGTGGCAACTGTTTGAAGCTGCAGGATATTAGGAGGTGATAAAAAAAAGTCACTCATTGGATATCAAAGAGTATTTCTGGATAGTATTCCATGTGCCAGGGACTATGCTTATTGATGAGGGTAAAATGGTGAACCAAAATAAATGTGCCCTCTGTGCTCTTAGAAAACAGTGGGTCAACTAAAATTATAGTCACTGCCTGGCCAGCGTTGCTCAGTGATTGAGTATTGACCCATGGACGAATAGGTCAAGGTTCAATTCTAGTCAGGGCACATGTCTGGGTTTCAGGCTCACTCCCTCCCCAGTTAGGGGGTATGCAGGAGGCAGCTGATCAATGATTCTCTCTCACCATTGATGTTTCTCTCTCTCTCTCTCTCTCTCTCTCTCTCTCTCTCTCTCTCTCTCTCTCTCTCCCTCCCCTTCCTCTCTGAAATCCATAAAAATATAAATATATGTAGTCATTTATTTAATAATAACTCAAGTTGTGTATTGCTTCAGTCTATAATGAGTTCTAAGAAGGAAACGTCAGTTTTGAAACAGCATGTGAAAAATAAACGTGATAGAACACCTATGAAGAATTAACATGACATATGTAGAATGCTTCAGAGTTAACTGAGTAAAGGGACATCAGAGAATATAGTTTGGAAAGTATATTATAACTGTCTACAAAATATTGGGTTAGTTGGGCAGGGCAGGAGACAGGGCTACAGATTGAAATTTTAGATTCATTCAGTGTCCACATGATACTTTGATTCAAGGTTTAGTGAAGACCACCCAAAATATGAATCAAGAATAAAACACTAAGACAAAAACAAATTTAAAATTAAGCCAAGTGCTCAGGTGATGTTGCACAGTGGTTAAGCATTGACCCACACACTAAGAGGTCACCAGTTTGATTCCCCATCTGGGGCACATGCCCAGGTTGTGGGCTCCATCCCCAGTGGGGAGTGTGCAGGAGACAGCTGACCAGTATTGATGTTTCTCCCTCATCGATGTTTCTCTCTCTACCTTTCCTTCATTCTTTATGTAAAAAATTTTAGAAAGTAAACAAAGTAAAAGGAGGATACAAAAGAGAACGGAGAAAAGTTGTTGGAAAGACTACAAGAGGGACACAAGAATGACATCATGAAACTCATGGCAGCAATTCCCACAAGCAGAAAATGGGTGATTGGGTGACGTGTCATACGCTAAGCAAATATAATGTGCTCTAGAGAGTCTATGATCAGGCCAGTCAGAGGTCAAAGATAACCTTAGCAAACAAAGTTTCAGTTCAGGATAGTCAGGAAAATTATTGAGGAGTGAAAAGTAAAGTTCAATGCACATTAAGAAACAAACAAACAACAACTAGTTTTTATAGCATTTAGCTGCCCGTAATTTCTTTTTCTTTTTCACAATGCCTTTACTACCTTTGCTAAAATCTGAGGTTGCAAAGCCAGCTTCCAAGAATGGCTAGGTGCTTGATGTGGGTCAGTTGACAATTTCTAAAACTAGCCTGGCCTTTTTCTGGGGAAGAGGTGCAAATCTGGTATAACTTGAGAGAATAAATTTAGTAATTTCCTCATAGAATTAAATGTTATTTTCAGAAAGCCAACTGTTACATGTGTGGGTAGGTTAGCATCTAATACACTCAGCAGATTCCAAGAAAGCATCCTGTAGTGTGGGTGGTTAGGCAAGCATGCTTCCCTCAGTTCTGGTACTTTCCACTGGTACTTTGCCTTCTAAGTCTGAACTTGCCTATTGGGGGAAGCAAAGAATGTGGCAGAAACATGTATCAGCAAGTAGATGCTTATTTCAGAACAGTATCAAAGAATGAAATACAGTATGTAAGTCTTATGACTTTGATTGTATAAAAAGTAAATGACCTCACAAAATTACTGGTTAACACAAATGTAAATAAATTAAGGATTTTCCACACCCACAAAAATATATTTCCCAAGGGGTTGTATACTCTTATAAAAACACATTTTAGAAGTGTTCAAACTACACATGCTTCTTAATAAATTTCTAAGTTTAAATTAATGTAAAGGGACCAATTTTTCTATTACCACTAGGCAAGTGAGCACATGTGTACACGCACACACGTACACACACACACACACACACTACAGAAACCAAAAGAAAACTAAGTAGCCATACAGAGCTCAGATAATCTCCAAGATAGTGAGATTATTAAAGCATGCTATTATCTTTATATTAATTACTTTTAGTTTGTTTTTTTTTTTAAAGCAGCACAATTCACCATAGCTAAGCTTTGGAAACAGCCTAAGTGCCCATCAGCAGATGAGTGGATTATAATACTGTGGTACATCTACACAATGGAATATTACACTGCTGTAAAAAGGAAGGAACTCCTACCATTTGCAGCAGCATGGATGGAACTGGGGAGCATTATGCTAAGTGAAATAAGCCAGTCGGAGAAAGAGAAATATCACATGATCTCACTCATCTATGGACTATAATGAACAACATAAACTGATGAACAAAAACAGGTCTGGAGACAGAGAAGTATCGATCAGACAGTTAAACCTCAGAGGGAAGGTAGGGGAGGGTGGGGGTAAAGGGAAGAGATCAACCAAAGGACTTGTATGCATGCATATAAGCCGAATCAATGGGCACAGACACCAGGGGGTGAGGGCATGAGTGGGGGGGGGAGATTGGGAGGATAAGGACACATAGGTAACACCTTAATCAATAAAGAAAAAATAATAATAATAAACTCTGACAAATCTCACATACACCCTAAAGAGATCGATTATTTACTTCCCTGGAACACAGATATGCTAGAGGGTGAGGATCTATGGCATACAATGAAGTATATGTTACAAGGAATACTAGGCTGTTTTTTTTGTTTGTTTATTTGTTTGTTTGTTTGTTTGTTTAATATACTTTATTGATTTTTTTTTTTTACAGAGAGGAAGGGAGAGAGATAGAAAGTCAGAAACATCGATGAGAGAGAGACATGAATCAGCTGCCTCCTACACGCCCCATAGTGGGGATGTGTCCGCAACCAAGGCACATGCTCCTGAGCGGAATCGAACCTGGGACCCTTCAGTCCGCAAGCTGATGCTCTATCCACTGAGCCAAACCGGTCTCGGCCTACGCTGGTTTTATTTTAAGCTGTGCACCTTTGCTCCACATTGACCCTCGGGTTTTAATTTCATTCCTTTTTATCTATTAGAACATCTCACGGAATGCTTTTTCATATCAGCTTAGCCTCAGTTTCAAAACAGTAATCCCGCTGACACAAACAGCCACGATCCCTCTGATACAGAAAACATGTAGTTAGGTGCTGAATAAATGTCTCCTTTTACACCTGGGAAAACTGAGGCTCAGAAAGTTGATGCAGTTTATCTGGGGTCACATAGCTGGTGATGGTAAAGGCAGAGATACATGTTTATGAGGCACCATGAACCCAAACTCATAAAACTAATTAATGCAGCCCAGTCAGGTGTAACTCAGGGGTAGAGCGTTGACCCAGGAACCAAGAGGTCATTGGTTCAATTCCCAGTCAGGGCACATGCCCAGGTTTTGGGCTCAATTCCCAGTGTGGGGCGTGCAGGAGACAGCCAACCAATGATTCTCTCTCATCATTGTTGTTCCCATCTGTTTTTCCCTCTCTCTTCCTCTCTGAAATCAATAAAAATATATTTTAAAAAAACACTTATGCATGGTGGGGGGAACTGTTATATAAATGCAGTGAAAACTTTTTATGTGTTTTGAACATTTGCTGGTGCGGCTGACAATGATCAAATTTAGAAATACCAATCACATGTTCCT
Source organism: Lasiurus borealis (assembly GCA_004026805.1). Taxonomy (NCBI): domain Eukaryota; kingdom Metazoa; phylum Chordata; class Mammalia; order Chiroptera; family Vespertilionidae; genus Lasiurus; species Lasiurus borealis. The sequence continues at coordinate 7,556 of PVJN01022732.1, read as the reverse complement.
AAAACGATTTTTCTTCAGTCTCCGCATGACAACCATTTTATAATCTTCCCAGGCAATACCGTTTGGCTGGATCTCCTGCACGAATCTCCTGCCCTTCGCTGCGGGACAGCACGTGTTTCACTCTGCCCTTCCCTGCAAACCCCCCTCCCATTCCCTCTGACATGTGTTGATTCACCTTCAGGCTAGCGCCTCCCTCAGGGTTCCAGCTTCTGCTCTTTCGTTGTATGTTGTCATCCAGGCCAAGCCACTGAAGTTAGACTAAAAACCAGGAGTTTGCTGAGGCCGGTTTGGCTCAGTGGATAGAGCGTCGGCTTGCGGACTGAAAGGTTCCACGTTCAATTCCGGTTGGGGGCATGTACCTTACTTTTGGGCACATCTCCACTGTGGGGCATCTCCACTGCAGGAGGTGGCTGATCAATATCTCTCTCTCATCGATGTTTCTGACTTTCTATCTCTCTCCCTTCCTCTCTGTGAAAAATCAATAAAATATATTTTTAAAAAACACACAGGAATTTGTTCTCACAGCCTGGAAGTCGTTTTGAAGGAGAAAACTGGTGCTTTGCTAAACTACGCCTTAATCAGAGGCATCCTTGGGTCATCAATTTTATTATCCCATCACCCTCCCTGGGATGTGAGATGACCTGCTGGATGTTAAAAGAAAAGGAGAAAGACACCCCTTGAAAGGAGCCTTAGGGAATGTCTCCAACATGCCAGGCTCATAGGCAGTGGGTAAACTGCTACCACCCACAGGCTCTGCTCTGGAGAAAAGTCTAGGGTCACCTTGGGAGGAGTGACAATACCTGTGGTATTGTCTGCGGTCACATCACACACTCGGGGGCACAGTGTGCAACAGCTGCTGGTAACCCACCCACTCAGCGATGGTCACCTGGTCCCCGCCACCAGGAGTGGTATCTCTGAAGGGCAGAAGTCACTTTCCCAACTGTTTGCTGCCTGAGCCAAGAAAAATACCATAGACCCTGAGACTTCCTGATCAAAGCAAACCAAAAAAGTTCCCATAAAGAAACCAGGATCTGAACTAATATTCATGTTTTGAAAGTGAGGACACCCTGAGATTATACGTAGGAAACCCCTGCCTCTCGCCCACAGGCATCCCAGTGTAGACCACACCCTTGGAGCTCCAGAAGAATCTGGAGAAAGAAGCTCAACGGCCCGCTGGTTCACGGTTTTGAAATGCCGTACATTTCTTCCAAATCAAGATATTTAGATTGCAAACCCCTTAATCCAACGGAAAAAAAAAAGAGAGATTTGGAACGTCTGCGCTCTCCACCCAGAGTGAAGAGTTGGTTTTCAGCTAGGACCGTGGAGTGAGGGATTCTCTGGCATCTGCCACTGAGTGAGTAAACACCAAGATGATAAAATAAACTTTAAAAACCAAAAAAGAAAAAAAAAAGTTCATTCTAATTAACTTCCGGTGAGACTTAAAAGTCAACGTAAACCACAAAAAGACAGTTTCTGAGACGTTGCTCTTTTTCAGGCCTGCCAGACAGGAAGACGCCGCTGTCACTTATTAGTGCTGATTTTTTATGCATTGCTTTTTTTTTTTTAAGTAACTGATTCATAAACAGAGACTAGGATTCTCAGAAGAAGCAAGCAATGTTGGCATCTCTAAGTTGTTTTACATTAATATGAGCGTATGTCAACATCAATTGTCTTAAAAATCTAGGTCAAGGCCATGCTAAGCTTGTACCATTTTTCCATATACTGCAATAAAATTCACTAAGTTTTTCAACCAGGGACACTTTCAGTTCTCTGGGTCTGTATAGTCTTCACAACTACTACCTTGATCACCCCTACACCCTTACATTTGCCCCAATATCCTAACTTTGGCATTTTAAAAAATCATATCTATGAGCTACATCTATTTATTGGTATTTTAAGAGAAGCTACCATCATATTATCAGCTTATCCTTTTTTCTTTAATTTAATTTTAACTTATTAAATTTTTTTATTTTATTATTACTTATTTTATTATTAGCATGGTCTTGGAATATTTTTAACCCTCTCTTTTTGTGAAGTGAGATTTTATAAAAGATGAAATCACATGTTAGAAACACTTAGATTGAGATCTCACCCAGATTAGAACTCTTATTCATATGAAAAAAAAAAATCTATCCTTTGTATATAAAAGTGGCACAATATAGTGAAGGCTGTTGCAGAGTTGGCAAAAATAAGATTTGCAAAAGCTTTACCCCAAGAAAATGGATCCATTAATCTGACAAGGACTTGCTTTTTCTAAATCCATCTTGAGCTATATCTTCAGTCAAATATATATATCTTCATTGGCCTTTGTGATAATGTGGGATTGCTTGCCAATTAGTTCATCAATGGTATACTTGACATAATATTATCTACATGTGAAAGTTTAATAACATTCTAAAAGACTGTGTTGAAAAACATGATATTAAATAGCCTGTATTCAAAAAATAGTGTGTGTGTGTGTGTGTGTGTGTGTGTGTGTGTATACACACATATATATATTAGAGGCCTGGTGCATGAATTCGTGCATGGGTGGGGTCTGGCCAGCCTGGGGAGGGGACATGAGTGGTTGGCCAGCCTGCCTGCTTGTTCGAACTCCTGGTTGAGGGTACAATTTGCATATTAGTATTTTATTATATAGGATATACACTGAGTAGCCAGATTATTATGCGTTCAGAAACCATAATAATCTGGCCACTCAGTGTAGATCAGATATGTGACTTGTAGACCGGGTTACATTTGAAGAAAGTGTGCTTAACCAAGAAAAGTTAAATCACCAGTCATTATATATGTTACACAATACCACTCAGGTTTCCGGCACCGTTTTGAAGATTAAAGTAACTTTTTAAAATTTATCTAAAAGCAAGTAACTTCTCTTTGTAGAACACGCACTTTATTAAAGTGAAGTTGTTTCTAATAGATGAAATTTACGTTCCCACATGTTGCATCTATTAAAAAACTGCCAAGCGATTAAGTATTAATAAGACTGCTATCACACGTGTATTTTTTCTTGTTACATCCCCTTATCTTCTGTCCTTATATTCCATTTTCTTTTCTATCTGCCTGCTCTTTGCAAATGGTCAGGGCATCATTAAGACAGTAGGGTGGGGAAGAGGGACCGGGCATAGACAATGCTGATGGGAGAAAGACAGTGTCATTGGCCCTCGTAAGCCCTGGCAGTGGTTACCCTGGGCAAAGTTGATGTCTGTTGCTAAAGATCCTACCCCAGACTCTGATCTTGTTTAGACAATGCTAGAACAAAGCACTTTCTGCTTTTATTTCTCTTGGTTTACCCCATTCACTTTGACATCTGCAAGAAACGGATTATGAAATAATTTTCTTTGGCACAGTTTTTGAGAAGTATTTTCCCTTTTTTTTTAAGTTTCAGAACACTGGTCTTGGGTAACTTCTTTGAGACCAAGTTCCCAGATGTAGCAGTTGATCTGATTGACACTGGGTGCCTTTCAGGAGGTGGAAGGTGACTTGCAGGAAATTTAAAAAAAACACAAATATATACTTACCACTAGACCTAGCAAGCCACATCTAGGTGCTTACGCTAGAGAAATGGAAACTTATTTTCAGGATAAAACCTTTGTATAAATGTCTATGGGGGCATTATTCATAATCAGCAGAAAGGAGAAACAACCCAAATGATTTTCAATGAATAACTACATGGATTTAAAAAAAAACGACAATATATCTATACAATGGAATGGAAATCAATAATAAAAAGGAAAGAACCTTTGATACACAAAATACAGATAAAACACAAATGCATTATGCTTAAGTTTAAAAAACAAAAGGTCACATTCAAGAGGTTACATACTATAGGATTCCATTTATGTGATATTCTGGAAAAGGCAGAGTTAGCTACAGGTAACAGGGTTACTGGGAACACAGGTTACCAGGTTACAGGCAGAGGGAAGGGACTGGCTACAAAGAGCAATGTGAGGAAATGTTTGAGGTGATGAAACTGTTCTGTATCTTATTGTAGCTGTGATTATGTGAATTTAAACAGGTGTTAAAAAAAATCACAGGACTGCCCTTGCTGATTTGGCTCAGTGGACAGAGCATGGGTCTGTGGACTGAAAGGTCCCAAGTTTGATTCCAGTCAAGGGCACAAGCCTGGATTGTGGGCTCAATTTCCAGGAGGCAGCTGATCAATGATTCTCTCTCTCATCATTGATGTTCCTATCTCTCCCTCTCCCTTCCTCTGTTAAGTCAATAAAAACATTTTTTAAAAATCATAGAACTATAGAACCAAAATTGACCAGAATTTAGGTATAGGTAAATTACAAATCATTTTTAATAGGCAAATTATCCTAGGTTAAAAGAGTCTAAAAATACATACCAATCCATTGTAATGCATAAATCTCAATTGGACACTGTTGATGTTAGTTTTCTCTTTCACAAAGTAAGTATAAAAGGCATTCTAGTGATAATGGTGAAAATTTGAATATGAATCTTACACTAGATCTTCTAAGGTGTATGAAGGGTATAGGGTTTCATTTTAAATTACTTTCATACTCAGAGGAATGCTGATATATTTAGCTGTAAAATTCACAATTCTAAAAACTTACCTATAAATGGTACAGAATAAAAAAGGTATGGGTACAAATATGAATATATATATATTCATATATTCATTATATATGAAGCCAGATAAATGTATGCAACTATTCATTTACTATTTTTTCAAATGTTTTTCTACTTCAACAATATTATAATCAAATGAGAAAAAAATGTATCACTAAAGTGAAAGGAGAGCATATTCTGAAAATGTATAAAAGCTCAGCCAAATTAAGAAAAATAACATTTCACCTCTAACCAGTTTGGCTCAGTGGATAAAGCATCAGCCTGTGGACTGAAAGGTCCCAGGTTTGATTCCAGTTAAGGGCCTGTATCTTGGTTGCAGGCACATCCCCAGTAGGAGGTATGCAGGAAGCAGCTGATCAATGTTTCTCTCTCATCGATGTTCCTAATTCTCTATCCCTTTCCCTTCCTCTCTATAAAAAAATCAATAAAATATATTTTTAAAAAGAAAAATAACATTTCATAAGTTTCTAGTGTTATTAATCTAACTACCTGTTTGAATCTGCGTTTATTTCACAAGGTAAATCTGTTTTATATACTGACAGTAGTATGTGGTAGAATATTTAGTGTAAAAACATACTTCTTAACTATTTTTTTAAAATAAGCTATAGAATAATATACTCCATCCAAGCTCTCAGAAATACTGATCTCCTTTGCTGGCAAAGGAAGAACTCAAAATAATACAAAGCATAGAATTATACAGGTTGAAGTAGGTCAACAGCTTTGAGGATAGATAGCTTCATATAAGTAAAACTAAGAGAATCCCCACTGTTTTTTTAACAATTATGAAATTATTTACATGGTTGTAAAAGAATTAAAGCTGAATTAGTGACAAGTAATAGAAAATCGAAGGAAAATAAGATAATTTCAGAAACAGTAAAAAGTGAGAAGTGAAAAAATAATCATAGTTTACTAAATGATCAGCTACAAATAATATTTACAAAGTCAAAATAATCTAAATACTAAGAATGAATGTAAATAAAATTATAAAGCGATGTTGAAAAGGTAGGTGCATGGAAATTGTGCATGTATCTGGAGAGGTGAGAGAGGACAATGAATGAGAAGTACATTTTTATCTTCTCTATTGTGAAGAGTTTGGGCAATGCCTAAAGTGGAAGCAAAAAAGTAGCAATGAAAACTTCTTTTTTTATCCTTATCCAAGGACATGCTTAGAGAAGAAGGGGAAAGAGGAGGAGAGAGAGAACATCAATGTTAGAAACATCAGTCAGTTGTCTTCTGTTCATGCACGAGCTGGGGATTGAATCCACATCCTTTCAGTGCCCGGACTATACTCAACCAACTGAGTCAGTCCAAGCCTATTTTTTAAAAATATTTTTTTTATTGATACCAGAAAGGAAAGAAGGAAAGAGACAGACACATCAATGGTGAGAAAGAATCACTGATCAGCTGTCTCCTACATGCCTCCTACTAGGGATAGAATCCCCAGCCTGGCATGTGCCCTGATGGAAATAGAACTGTGACATCCTGGTTCATAAGTGCTCACCCACTGAGCCCAGCCAGCAGGGCAATGCAAGCCTTTGTAAGAGCTATGTAGGCTAACAGCAAAAGAAACAGCTAAAAAAGCTGAAACTTCTAGGAAACTCATTAAGTATCATAGAACCATTTGACACTGTTTACATATATACTAGTGGCCCAGTGCACAAAATTCATGCATGGGGAGGGGGAAAGAGGTGCATGTGTCCTTCAGCTCCGCCTACACCCTCTCCAATCCAGGACCACTGGCTCCTAATGACTCACTTGCCTGCCAGCCTGCTCACCCCAACTGCCCCTCTCCACTGGCCTTCTCACCCCCAACTTCCCCCTCTGCCAGCCTGATAACCCCCAACTTCCCTCTCCTCCTGGCCTGATTGCCCCTGACCACCTCTGCCTCAGCCCTGCCACCATGGCTTTTTCCAGAAAGTTTCCCAGTCTGATTAGCATCTTACCCTTTTATTAGTATAGATGTACTTTTAACTAAAATAAAAACTAAAGTGTTTTTGAGAAAATAATTTCCCTTAAGAAAAAGACACTTGTAGAGATTGCAGTGATGATTCTAATCTATCACCCTTCTCTGTATCCAGCGAGTTCCTCTCACAAAAGAGTTGGAATCTATTTTCCAGCCCCTCGAGCATAGATTGACCATGTGACTTACTATTACTTTGGTCAATGGAAGGTTAGCTGATCCATGAAAGCAGGAGAGTCTTGAAAATGGCCTGCATGACTGGGCTTGCCTTCCCTCCTGCATGGTGGCCACAGCATAAGAGCACGCTCGGGCTGAAGGGTCAGAGATGCAAGGAGCAGCGCCCAGTCTCCCAGTCCTCCCAGCAATAGCCAGCCCAGATCAGCCCACTGGTGGCCAATCTTCCACAGACAGACCTGCCTACCTGGGTTCTCCACAGACTGAACTGCACCAACGCTTATTGTTTTAAGTCACTGAACGTGGGGTTCATGTGTTATTATTGTGGCAAGATATAACATACAGAACCTAAAGAACTAGGCAGTAATGTCTCCAAGTAAAAAAGGTGCAGGCACAAAGACCAAGTCTGTTTCATCTGTCACATGGCCAATGTTGGTCACAACCCCTTCTAGGAATCTCCCCATTGCTCAAGCTGAGTGACTTCCACATTTGGGTAGTTAAATGAAGACACAAACGAGGCAAACAGGAAGAAATGGTCTGTGTTAATACCATCATTATATTTCCAATAAACACCAATGTTTTCATACTAATGAGGTGTTGTGTGCCAATACATAGAATTTCATCCCCCTTTTTATTCTGTGATATGCATGTGGCACCCAGATCTTTCTAGTTGATTTGTTGAAAGAGATAGATAGATAGATAGATAGATAGATAGATAGATAGATAAGAGGAAAGATGAGAGAGAAGAAAGGAGAGAGGAGAGAGAGAGAGAAAAGAAAGAAAGAAAGAAAGAAAGAAAGAAAGAAAGAAAGAAAGAAAGAAAGAAAGA
>PVJN01022731.1:0-33057 GCA_004026805.1 Lasiurus borealis | reverse complement strand
AAGGAGATGCAACCAGGCCTGCAGTAGGGGGAAGGGAGGCAGTTGAAGGTGACCAGTTCAGCAAGTTGGTGCAGTTAAGGATGACCAGGCTGGCAGAGGGGGACAGTGAGGGGTGACCAGGCTGGCAGGGGGGGGGGGACAGTAGGAGCGTTCAGGCAGGCAGGCAGGTGAGCAATTAGGAGCCAGTGGTCCTGGATTTTGAGAAGGAGCAGGCTGAGCTGAAGGGACCCTCATCCCATGCACGAATATTGTGCACTGGGCCTCTAAAGTATATAAAATTGACACTCATAGACATAGAAAACAGTATGGTGGTTACCAGAAAGAAGCAGGTTAGGGACAGTAAAGGGTAAAGGGGGCCAAATATATGGTGACAGAAGATGATTTGACATTGGGTGGTGGGTACACAATGCAAAATACAAGTCATGTATCATAGAAATATACACTTGAAACATAAATGATCTTATTAACCAGTGTCATCTCAATAAATTCAATTTAAAAATAAAATTGAATTAAAAATTAAATTTAAAAATTACATGGAAGGAAAACTGTATACCAAAACCCCTCATGAATAAAAACATAAATTCTCAATACTAGCAAACCAAATACAGAAATGTATAAAAAGGATTATATACCATGACCAAAAATGGAATTTCCCCCAGAAATGCAAGATTCATTTAATAATGAATTGCAGAACATGACATCAATAGGATAAGGGACAAAACCATATGCACATCTCAATAAATGCAGAAAAAGCATTTGGCAAAATTCAATACCCTTTCATGATAAAACAACAACAACATCAACAACGATACTGAACAAACTAGGAATAGAAGGGAACTTTATTAATAAAGATCACCTATGAAAAACTCACACCTAACATCATACTAAATGGTGAAAGATTGAGTGTTTTCTTCCTAAGATCAAAAAGAAGACTAGGATGTCTGCTCCACTTCCATTCAACATTATATTAGAGGTTATAGCCATTACAATTAGCTAAAAAATAAAATAAAATGCATCCAGTTTGGAAAAAAAGTCTATTTGTAGATGATATTATCTTGTATATAAAAAATCCTAAGGAATCCACTAAAAAACTATTATATCTAATAAATAAATTCAGTATAGTTACAGGATATAAGATCAAAATGATCCAGCAAGTACAGCTCTACCACATATCAAAGAGAAATGAGATATATGCTCACAAAAACTTACACATAAATATTCATCACAGCATTATTCATAATAATCAGAAAGCAAAACAATCCTATGTCCATCCAATGAGGACTGACTAAACAAATGTATTGTAGTTCATGCAGTGTAATATTATATGGTAATGAAAAGAATGAAGTGCAAGTTTTTTCTACAATGTGGAAGAACTTTGAAAACACTATGCTAGGTTAAAAATCTAATCACAAAGATTCATAATTCAACTTATATAAAATGTCTAGAATAGGAAAATTTATAGAGACAAAATATGCATTAGTAGTTGAGAGGATGGTAAGGAGCAGGAGTAAGGAATGACTACTAATGGATTCAGTGTTTATTTTTGGGTTAAAACAGTGTTAAAATTAGATAGTTGTGATAGTTGCACAACTATATGACAATATTCAAAATTACTGAACTATACACTTTAAAATGGTGAATTTTATGTGAATTATAACACAATAATAATGTTATTTTTTCTAAAATCAATATGATCTAATTGTTTCTCAACTTTTGTTATCATTATAATGCCCTAAAGAATATTTTTATTCACTTTTCCTGATTGTCCCCTAGTAAAATTTTGATATTATATAAATGTACTTGTTTATGCATTGTGTATATATGTTTTATATGTAAAAAGAATAAGATATTTTTCCTCCTTAAGAACCAATTTTTATTCCCTTAGATGATATCACTCCAGTTGAGATTGCATGATCAAGATTTAACATAAAATGTGCCAGAATATATTTTCTTCTCCACAACTTGCTGCTTGAGATCTAATGGTGTTTTTGACAAAGATACAACTAGACTAAAAGCTTATTGAATTGGGTCATTATTCTCCAGCAATGCTCTATAAAGCTTCTGTGCCTCCCATTTCACATGGTTCTCTATAGAGCCTCTCAGACTTGGTATCCTAGAATGGCCTACATATCACTTACCTCTGATTGGTTATGAGACAGGCAAAAGGGCTGATGAAGGCTGTAGTGCTATAACAGGGAATGAGGTATGGAAAAAAAAAAAAAAACTAGGTAAAAGTTCACTGGCTTAATTACCTTAAGATCTAGAATCTCTATTCTGGTTCCCAGATGGGATCAGTCCTGTTACTCATCACATCTATCTAATCAATGGCCAACCTCACTGTTGGTTAATGACTATGACCTTGTTCTTCTTGATCTTATGGAAGAAGCTTAGTGTTTCCTGCATCACTCTTCCACATAGTAGCCACCAACCAGGAAGAAAGAAAGGAATGAAGAAAAGGAGGGAGGGATATTAAAACTACTGACTACATTTTGGAATGCTACTGATGGAGATGATCTTTGAAAATCTTCCTGTGGGCAAAAGGATGAGAATCTATCAGGAGATAGCAAAACCTCTGAGATCCTCCACTCTGCCTGCCTGCCTGATCACCCCTAATCACTCTGCCTGCCTAATCTCTCCTAACCACCTCTACCTGCCTGCCTGATTTCTCCTAACCACTCACCTGCCTACCTGACCACTCCTAACTGCCTCTGCCTACCTGCCTAATGGCCTCTAATCACTCACCTGCCTGCCTGATTGCCCTGGTCTCTGGTCATTCTGGTCATTCCACTGTTTCAGTCACTGGGCTTTTAACATATAGGATGCTTCATTAAATGGGTTTACAATGTCATGAATCATACTATATCATTAATATATTTTATCCCAGGCATTGCTATAATTAATATTGCTTCTACTGATTTAGTTTTATTTACATGGCAGAATCTTTTTGCCTATAACTTTATTTTTAATCTGTACCACTTTGGTTAAAGCATTTCTTGTAGTAAGTATATAACTGGACTGTCATTTTGACAACCTATCTTTTAAAAGTCCAATAAATTTAAAATATGGGCAGAAGACATGAATAGATATTTCTCCTAAGAGGACATACAGATGGCCAATAGACATAAAAAGATGCTCAATATCAGTAATCAGGAAAAAGCTACAATGAAATATCACTTCATACCTGTCAGACTGGCTATCATCAGTAAATCAACAAACAACAAATTACAAGTGTTGGTGATTATGTGAAGAAAAAGGAAACCTTGTGTACTACTAGTGGGATTAGAAATTGGTACAGTTACTGTGGAAAAGAGTATGGAGGTTTCTCAAAAAATTAAAAATAGAAAAAAGAAATAGAACCAGCAAATGACCCAGCAATCCCACTTCTGGATCTTTATCTGAAGAAATCCAAAACACCAATTCAAAAAATATATATGCACCCCTATGTTTATTACAGCATTATTTACAACTAGAGGCCCATTACAGGAAGATTCCTGCAAGAATAGGGCTTCTTGCAGCGATCACCACTGCCCCATCTGCTTCTCTCCTATCTCTGCTGTTCTGCCTGCTTCCCTCCTTTCTCAGCACCTTGCCTGCTTACTTCTCCACGGCTTCCCTCCCTTCTGCAGCGGTTGACTTCCTTCTGCGCTATTTTCAGTCTTCGCTCTACATAGGATATGCAAATAAACTACCATCTTTGTTTGGTTAATTTGCATACTTCCTCTGGATAGGCTGGTGGGTGTGGCTTGTGGGCATAGCAGAGATATGGTCAATTTGTTTTTTTCTCTTTTATTTTAGATAGGATAGCCAAGATATTGAAGCAACCTAAGTGTCTATCAGTAGACTAACGAATAAAGAAGAGGTTGTATATGTAATGGAATATCACTCAGCCATAAAAAAGAATGAAATCTTGCCATTTTCAACAATGTGGATAGAACTAGAGGTTATTATGCTAAGTAAAATAAGTCAGGTAGAAAAAAACAAATACCATATGATTTAAGCGGATTATGAAACAAATTTACAGTTATAAAATGTTATCAGGATGTAAAAGACAGCAGTGGGACTCTAGTCAATATTATTTTAATAACTGTGTATGGTGTCAGAAGAGATATAGTAATTTAATGATAGTCTAGAAAAATTATTCTAATAGTTTTTCCTAATTTGATTACTTATGTAAATATCTAATTACTATGCTGTACACTTGAAATTTATATCATATTGTATATCAACTGCAGTGGAAAAATTAAAATATTATTATTTTAATCTTTATTATTGAAAGTATTACATATGCTCCCTTTCTTCTCCCATTGAACTCTTACAGTCTGCCCCTGCCCTCTATCCCAGGCCTTCACCAACCTATTGTTAGTGTCCATGGGCTATGCAGACATACATACAAGTTCTTTGGTTGATCTCTTACCACCCACCCACCATCCCCTGCCTTTCCTCTGAGTATGTTATTTTTCTAAGTTGAGTAAACTTAGTATAATAAATAATACTTAATTTTTTCTTTCATTTTTATATTCTTTTTTCCAACATTTTTATTTCACCAATTTACTATTCATTATATACTTGCCCAGTTTATTAATGCTTACCATTCTCATAAACTACTATGAAAATAGGAATAACTTAGTAGAGGGAATAGTTGCTACCCCACTGTACTTTCAGTTCTAGCCCCTCTCCCTTGCTTTTGACTGACTCTTCCCTTGAGGATTTTGAATGCTTTTACTTTATCTTTTCATTGTAGGCATCTTCCTTCAAGCCCCTCTGACAATATCTCAATTTTGCTGAGATAATTTAGTAATTTTAATAATAGCCTACAGGAATTATTCTAACAGTTTGTCCTAATTTGGTATGTATGCTATGCATTTACAGATAGCCTAATATCCATTCAGATTTATTTATGTTTCAATGTTTATTATTCACTGTTGTTTCCTTTCTACATCTTCCCCCATGGTAGTCTCCTTTTTTGCTCAGTGCTTTGAAGATTTTCTCAGATATTTTCCTCAGAGGTAATAAATATGTGATATCAGTAAATGTGCCTGAATTCTGAGATTATATCTTTCTTTATTCTCTCCAAGATAAAAGGATTGCAAGTCCAGGGTCCCATATGGAGCAAAGATTCTACTATCAGTCTGGAAACTAGGAGAGGGTGATAATACATCTACAATATTACTACCTTTTTTTTCTTTATTATTTATTTTTTCTCTTATAATTTTCAAAGAGGCTCTTATCTTCTACAGTGGAGAAGTGGAGCCAGCCAAAGAATGGACTGAGGATGATAGTTAGAGTTGCTGAGCTTCTAAGATGATTGAACACCCAGCCAAAGCAGATCTGTTAAGGTCTGAGCCCTGGTTAGGGAAAAAAAAAAACAAAAACAAAATTAGAAATCTAACATGGGTAGGCACGTCTGGGTGGATGTCCTCTATCTATTGTGGTTCTTTAAACTTCCCTAAACCCTTAGATCCTTCAGAGCTAGTGTAACACTCATTTTTGGCATTAATCCCCACCCATCTCCATCCCCACTCATCTCCCATATGTGGTGGCAGCAGCTCCCATCAGAAACTTCCCCCAGGTGTATAGTGAGGGTTATCCCATTATAACAAGGCTACTGACATTTGGGGCATCAGGAAGAGTCAGATAACAGCTACAGAAAAAAAAAAAAGTAGTCTTCATGTGCTGGCAAAGGAAGTATCTATAGGACTGGATTTTGAGATTCTTGATCAAGAGGACTAGAATATAAGACTGAATAAGCAATAATTTATTGCCTTTGGTACATAAGATTTAACACCCTTTCTTCCCTTCCCCCATAGAAAATAGGAAGAACTCACTGCTAGAGAAGCACTTAGAAGCCCAGAAAAATGATAACCCATGCTGAGAAACATTAAAATGCCTGAGATTCCATGGTAGATTATGGGGTGCCTCATTATACTATGGCAAGGATGAGTTCTGAAAATGACTATATATTACTGCAAACTCAGCCAAGTAGAAACCATAATTGTAGCTGCTGTGCTTGAGGTAGTATATTTGAGAGAGCAGATTAATGAGTAAATTATATCTAGCTATTGATTAGGTGAATGTATTTTTTTATGTCCAATTCGGGTAAGTCTATTAAAAGCAGCCCTGGGAAAAACTTTATTCAAGTAAATTTTAAAAAATGCATTTATAAGTTCTGATAACCCTTCCTTGCTGACATAATATACTCATAAGAGATCTGGATCATGTGAATATGTAAAGAACCTCACATTAACTTATGACATCCATGAAAACATGCTGATGAGGCAGAATGTGTGAGGCTGCTACTATACTGAAGGCTTTTTTTTTTTTTATTGATTTTTTACAAAGAGGAAGGGAGAGGGATAGAAAGTTAGAAACATCGATGAGAGAGACATTGATCAGCCACCTTCTGCACGCCCCCTCCTGGGGATGTGCCCGCAACCAAGATACATGCCCTTGACTGGAATTGAACCTGGGATCTTTCAGTCCACAGGCTGATGCTCTATCCACTAAGCCAAATCTGTTTCGGCATACTGAAGGTTTTGATAAGAATTATGTTCTCTGGAAGAGAGGAACCCTTCTGAGTTTCAGGAATCTATCATTTTAATCAAGTTTTTAGATATCTAGTGTCCAGGAATGTGCCCAGACATTCCCAAATTAAAACACATATTGCTGCCTCTTACCGGCCTTGCCACAGGAAGGAAGTCCAATGCCTGTCAACCTCTTTAGGTCCTGTGGACACCAAATCCATCACCTGAGATACTGGTCTGGCATATGAATAAGGTAACACCAAAGACTGCCGATTCTAACTGGGGCCCAGAGCCAAAAGGTGCTGTTTGCTCTCTTACAAGACCATGCCTTAATGCAAGCAGCTTTATCTCTTCAGTCAGATGACTCAGCAGACATGATTGTGCCCACGGTGAGAAATGCTTTCTTATAGAGTTTTTGGAGAGCTTTCTGAAGCAAGGCCATGCATGTCACCTGCAACAGGGCCTAGGGGAGATGGAATGCTTGACCTGGGACTACCAAGTGACCATTTGTCTCCTTTGTTACAAGCTGGGTTATTGATGACTCATTAAGTCTCAATGGGTTATTGTTCAGCTTATCCAACGTTAAATGTTAGAAATGGTCCATTTGAAATTGATCCCAAGCAGGAGGGGTGCTTACTTTTTCCTTCCACTTCTGACCCATACCAAGTGTTGATGAGGGTATGGAGCAACTTTCATTCTCATACACTGCCTATAGGAAGGTGAAATTGGACAATCATATTGGTAAAAGGTTTAACAGTTTTATTTTAATAGTTAAATATATACTTACTACACAACCTAGTCATTCCATACTCAGTTATTCATCTAAAATAAATGAAAGCATATGTCCAGACAAAATCTTGTATACAAACATTCATATTAGCTGTATTTATAACAGCAAAACCTGGAAACAACTTAAATATCCATCAACAGGTGTGTGGATAAACAAACTATGGTATAACCATACAGTGAATACTATTTATCAATATAAAAGATTAAACTGTTGATTCAACAATATGAATGACTCTCAGTATAATTATGCTGAATGACAGAAGCCATTACAAAAAAATTTCCATTCTGGAAAATGAAAACTAATATATAATATCAGAGCAAATCAGTTGGAGGGTGGGAAATGGAAAAGAAACAGTAAATTTTTGACAATAATGAATATGTTCATTATTTACATTGTGGTGACAGTTTAACAGGTGTATACTTATTAAATTGTGTACATTAAAAACATAAAGTGTGTTATATATAAACCCTTCAATAAAGCTGTGGATTTTTTTAATATACCAGGAAATGGTTTTTCTGAGTTCTACTAAAGCCACACTGACAAGGTTTGAGGATGACTGTGCTCGGGTGCCATTATTTCAAGACCCAAAAAGAATTAGATGAATAATCAGTACCTGAACACAGGAAATGAGGCTGTCCCATTCACTCTGGCACACGATGCCAGACTATGTCAAAAGCCTCCAATAGATCTTCACAAATCACTCCTTTGTCTTTTAGTGAGAATATGCAGAGAAGCTGAGGGAACAAGGGAACAAGTTATGGCCCAGCTGGTTCCCCTAATACAAGTAGTCTGGGGTTATCTCTACTGCCAGACCTCTGGAGAGATAATCAATCCCTGTGACTACAGCATTACCAGCACACAACTGGCCCACTCTAAGGACAGAAGGTCTAGACCTCACTTTAGCCATATTGGATTTCTTCACCAAGTTAGAAGCAATATAATATAATGAGAGGCCTGGTGCATGAAAATCTATGCATAGGGATATAAGGGGTATCCCTCAGCCCAGCCTGTACCCTCTCCAATCTGAGACCCCTTGAGGGATGTCTGACTGCCTGTTTAGGCCTGATCCCTGTAAGACATCCCTCTCACAATCCAGGACTGATGGCTCCCAACTGCTCACCTGCCTGCCTTCCTGATTGCCCCTAACTGCTTCTCCCTGCCAGCCTGATCACTCCCCTGCCAGCCTGATTGATACCTAACTGCTCCCCTGCCAGCCCAATTGCCCCTAACTGCTCTCCCCTGCCAGCCTGCTCACCCCTAATTGCCCTCCCCTGACAACACGGTTACCCCTAACTGCCCTCCCCTTCCAGCCTCATTGCCCCTAACTGCTCTCCCCTGATGGTCTGGTCCTGCCCCACAACTTCCCTCCTCTGCTGGCCTGGTCACCTCTAACTGCCCTCCCCTGCAGGCTTGGCTGCCATCAACTGCCCTCCCTTGCAGGCCTGGTCCCTACCAACATCCCTACCCTGCTGGCCATCTTGTGTCCACATGAGGCAGCCATCTTTGATCACATGGAGGCAGCCATTTTGTGTGTTGGAGTGACAGTCAGTTTGCATATTACTCTTCCATTAGATAGGATGGTAAGGTACGTGAAGAGATAATATATGCCAATTCGTCTACAGAGAGGAAGGATTCAGATCTCTTGAAGTCAATATCATAGCCTGGATCATCTTCTAATGTACCCCTTTTTAACCAGGGGAGGTATGTAATGGAAAGTTATGTTATGTACTTAATATCTGGAGTGGCATTCAGAAGTAATGAAGATTGATCTGAGCCAAATCAATCCTATAAACTGGTACATTGTAGAGGTTCTTGAGTAACATCTCACTGAGAGATATATACCACAAACTTGTTTGCACCAGGTTTAGGTAACTGGACATTAACTTGTAAACTGTTTGGTCAATGGGAGTTACTTCCTCCACTCACTGATTAGTAATTTTAATTTGATATTCATACGACAGGGCTAAGATGGTAGAATCACTCACTTAGCACTATTACTAATAAATGGTAACTCCTAAGTGTATTATTATATTCCCACCTTCCATTTTTTGGAATATCTATTTTTAAGTGAGGAAATTAAAACTGTCTTCTATTTCTTATCATGGAGATATTAGAGGCCCAGTGCACAAATTCGTGCATGGGTAGGATCCCTCTAATTGGCCAGCGGGGATTGGGCTGAAACTCACAGTCCAATGACACCTGCAGCTCCTACCTGCCGTTCCCACCCAGCCCAGCCCCAGTGTGCCTGCCATGGGCTCGCATGCAATCAGTCCCAATCAGGAGAGGCTTGGGCTGCTGCAGCAGTGCTTGCCAGCCATGAGCCCTGCATTTGGCTCTTTCCCAAGAGGAGTGGCCTGTGGAATTAAGCTGAAATTGGCTCTCCAACATCCCCTGAGGGGTCCCGGATTGCGAGAGGCTGCAGGCCAGGCTGAGGGACTCCACTGGTGCACAATCGGGCCAGGGAAGGACTGCGGGAGGGCTCCAGGGTGTGTCTGGCCCATCTCGCTCAGTCCCAATCAGCCAGACCCCAGCAGCAAGCTAAACTACTAGTTGGAGTATCTGCCCCCTGGTGATCAGTGCACATCATAGCAAGTGGTTGAGCAGCCTTAACATATCATTAGCATATTACACTTCGATTGGTTGTTTGGTTGTTCTGATGTTCTGTTTATTTGCTTCTTACCCTTTTATTATATAGGATTAGGAATGTCATAAAGACCAAGATCAGAAGCTGGGGCTAGATTGATTCCAAGGCCTGTAAGATTTTTGCTCTACAAGGTTGCCCAATGTTTGAGGAAAAACTGCTTTCTGAGACATGTCTGGGAAGTTAATTATGTCTTAACATTATATAGAAGCCAGTCTCCAATATCACATTGAAATATACAAAAAGTATGGCTTAATATTCAGAGGCTCAAATGAGGTAGTAAGTTCACTGAAAATTCAATATCTTAAAAAACCTGGATCCCTTGAACCTGTTCCTGCAGGCAAAAAAGAATATAAACAAATTTCAGACTGATCTTCACTTTACAACAATAACAGCAACAAATTCATGAATTCCTGATTTTTGGAACCCAATTAAATAGGGCAGATGAACCAGGTTCTCTTGTTTACCTGATTCCTAGCATAAGGCCAATAGTCCAATTTGACCCTCCATATTTTTTTCATCTACTATTCCAAAGACTACAAAACATGAATGACTCATCTGCTCTGTGGCTATCTGGGCCCATAACAATAGATCCTATCAGTGATGCCCACAAAGTGTGTTTGCAAACTTCAAGGACTAAGAATTTTGATTTATATAGTCTATTATGACTTGATTCTACAGAAGACTAGAGATGTTTCTGGTGGCTAGTTTAAAGCAAGGTAAACTCTCCCCATAATCTGTCTCTTTCCCAATGCTATAGAACAGTGAAACCCAGCTTCAGCTCAGCACTGGTTCTTTGTTGGAGATATAAGTATAGACACATGGAATTTTAATATCAGCTTAGCCAGGTTGCCTGCTTAGAGATCCATAAAGTTCATCTCAAAGGCTTATGGTTTTCTGATGGAACTGGATTACAAGCTGCTGGATTCCATGCCTCACTGGAAGCCATACACCAGTGCTTCAGAAATCCAGGAAAGAGCACCATGGGGCAGGAATATTGAAAGGATTTATAGATTGACAGACTATCCCTGCCTGATTCTTAACTATTCACTTCTTAGGTACATGACAGATAAATGATCAGAGAAGAGACATTATCCAGATGAAATATAGATATGGGAGACAGAACAGATGTTCAGGAAGAAACTATAACAAGGGAACAGAAGTAATATGTAAACAGACATACTTCAATCTATAACAATATAAAAATTATCCTGAGAAAGGAGAAAGACTTCCTTTCTTCTTTTGCCAACCCACCAAAAAGAATCCTGTAAATGCTTTTGCTTAAAGGGGAAGGAAAGGGGTAAGTTTACAGAAAGGTATATTATTCCTTTATATAGATGAACTGAGACTTTTTCCCTACGAGTAAAGAATCAAAAATCAAAGAAAGGGAGGGGAGAAAAAGCCCTCAGCTCTGAATAGAAGTGTATACACTGTGGAGGTGAGGAAAAGTGTCACAGAGATGGGCAGTTTGAGGGCAGAAGATTTCAATAAATGTTACTATGGACCATGGTTTTTCATTTAAGGTTGCTCAAGAGTAGAGTAATTAAAAGGATACAATTCCTTCTTATTACTTATGCCTCTGCAGCAGGTCACTGTTAATATTTGAGTCATGTTAGTCTCCAACTTAAGGTGGGTTCCACTCATCTGCAATCTGAGAGAGTTTCCCAAGAATTGCCTTCAGTGTCCATCGTACTCTTTATTACTTCTAATGATTTTTAAAATTTAGAGCTTCATGGCCTTTTCTCATAAAGGTAGCCATTTCATATCAATCTCTTTTGTATTTTCTTACTGTTCCATAAAGTGTCTATTTTCTCAATCTTGAATGAAGAGAATCATCAAAAATGTTTAAATTTACACAAGGTATGTGCCATCTGTGTTCTAGACCAGAGAGACATTGCATAGTCCCTGATTGAATGATTTTTGTATCCACCAGGTGAAAACTAAAGGACAGTTACTAATTCCAAGAATGAGAGATGAGTGATATTAAAGGATTTTCAGCCCTAACCGGTTTGGCTCAGTGGATAGAGCATGGGCCTGCAGACTAAAGAGCCTCAGGTTCGATTCTAGTCAAGGGCATGTACCTTGGTTGCAGGCACATACCCAGTAGGGAGTGTACAGGAGGCAGCTGATCGATGCTTCTCTCTCATCGATGTTTCTATCTCTCTGTCCCTCTCTCTTTCTCTCTGTAAAAAAACAATTATATATATACACACACACGTATATATTTCTTTAAAGGATGTTCAAAATGCTTTGGGAGCACAGGGAGGAGTTTTAATCTAAGGAATCATACTTCATCTCGCTGGGAAGGCCTTTAGTTAATTAAAACCTCCTGAATGAGTGAGTGAGTTAGGTGCTCTTTTGTCAAATTCATATATTCTTTTAAAAACTTATTCAATGTTTAATAATTTAGGGAAGAAACATAAAGATATAAATAGGTAGATTGTTCCCCCCCATTACAGTCTATCATTAATAACCTAAATATCTTAGCTCTATGGGTTTCATAATTCTGATTATGAAACTGATTGTTTTATCTGTTAGGGAAATACCTCTTTCCCCAAACTCTTAGCTTCACTGAATCTCATTTTTAACATTTGCCTTTTAAATCTTGAATTAATGAGAAATGATCAATAATTTGTTAACAACACCTCTTATATTAAGAACTAGAGTCCTAGTGCATGAAATTTATGCATGGGTCATGGGGAGGTGGGTGTACCTCAGCACGGCCTGCATCCTCTCCAATCTGGGACCCCTCAAGGGACATCCCTCTCACAATCTAGGACTGCTGGCTCCCAACTGTTTGCCTACCTGCCTTCCTGATTGGCCTTAACTGCTCTGCCTGCCAGTCTGATCACCCCTTAACCACTCCCCTGCCAGCCTGATTGAAACCTAACCACTCCCCTGCCAGCCTGTTTGCCCTTAAGTGCCTCCCCTGCAGGCCTGGTCACCCCCAATTGCCCTCCCTTGCAGGCCTGATTCCTACCCACCTCCCACCCCTGCTGGTATGATCACCAACTGCCCTCCCTTGAAGGCCTGGTCCTTCCTAACTGCCCTCCCCTGCTGGCCATCTTGTGGTGGCCATCTTGTGTCCACATGAGGGCAGCCATCTTTGACCACATGGGGAGAGCCATCTTGTGTGTTGGAGTGATGGTCAATTTGCATATTACTCTTTTATTAGATAGGATTATTAGATAGGATAGAGGCCTGGTACATGGTTGAGGGCCAGCTGGTTTGCCCTGAAGAGTGTCCTGGATCAGGGTGGAGGTTTCCTTGGGGCATGGGGAGGCCTGTGCAATGGGCCTGTGGTGGTTTGCAGGCTTTCCATGTCTTCTGGCTACCGAAGTGGAGGCCCTAGTATCTGAGATTTATTTATCTTCTATAATTGAAACTTTGTAGCCTTGAGTGGAGGCCAAGGCAGGCCAGGGTTACAGGATCTTGGCTTCCTCCATTGCCAGGGGCAATTCAAGCTTCCTGCTCACTCCATGGCCGCAGCCATCTTGGTTTTGGTTAATTTGCATATTCGCTCCTGATTGGCTGGTGGACACGGCTTGTGGGTATAGCAGAGTGATGGTTAATTTGCATATTACTCTTTAAGTAAGGCATAAGACTCAAACCTTGAAAAATTCTAATTTTGCATAATAAATAAGTGACTTTAGTTTTCTTGTATTAAATAGATCTCAGCCCTTACATTTTCCAAAAATTTAGATCTTTTAACATTCTTCTGTTGATGTTTCCATTAGCATCTGGGCCTGAGGGAAGTGAATGTATAAACAGGCTTGGACTGTGTGGTTTTCACTGTTTCTAGTTGCTGTGCCAGGGTTAACTAGCTTTCCTAATAATTTTGTTGAACTCTAAGGTTCACCCTCTTCCTAGTAATCTAACCACATTAGGGAAAAGTATTGCTGATTTTGACTTAAGACTGAGCTCCCATTTTTCCTAAGTATCCATTGCTATTAATCCACAATTGCAAGACAGTGACCAATCTTGACTTCCATCCCATCCCATTGGTTATATGCTATCAAAAATTTCAAGAAATCCACTTGATATCATGTATTCTTCTTTACCTGTTAATACTACAGACTTTAGCTTATTTTTATCTCTGATCATTTAAGTGAGGTTTTGTTAGGGGTGGGAGAAGAGTTTCACCCATGAGCACATTTGCCTTAAAAGCCTCTGAAGGCTAGTTTGGGATGAGTACAAATCAGGCTCAGTTTGATATGTTCCTTTTCTCCTGTTTTGTACATGCCTACTGGGAACTTTTAAAGAATTTGTGCAAATGCAACCATTCATCCATACAAAAGTACAAAGGATCAGCTCTCCTCATTACCACCCACAATGGTGCAGTTAGGGAAGGAGAGAATTATCTTAACCCCATATAGACTCATGGCCCCAACTCTGTGGGCATGCTTTCAAACATTACTATACCTCCTTTACTCTCCAAGATCACAGCCTGCTAGTGCAATCAATTTCTGGGAGCATGATTGACCTACTTTTCTCTGCCATTCCGGCTTTCTCTAAGCAGGCATACCTCTAACCTTTGGCATGTAAGTTTTCTAAAAGTATGTTTTAATTGAGAAATTTTACAAATGTCTATGTTACATGTAAAATGGAGAGAATTTTTTTTAAAAACTGTCAAATGAGGAAGGCATGGAAAACATGGATGTTACTACTAGGATACCAGACATACAGTGAGCACCAAATGTCCTCTTTGGATCTTGCAGGCTTACGTCTAATCCTTCAGGTCACACCATCTGAAGATACAGATTTAGCTTATACTTTCCTTTTACCCTCCTGTGTCTTATTTCATAGGATAAAAAAGTTGAGTTTCTGTAACAGAAGGTGATAACTAAAGCAAAAGAGAGACATCAAGTTGTTCATTGTATTTATTTCTTTCCCTGCTTTCTGATAACTCAACCTATAAGAGGTAGAGTATGAGATGGAGATTCACAGGCAGGAAGTCTTTTAGAGAGGGCTCTTGGAATCCTCCATTGAGGAGGGGAAGCAAGTAGGACTGAGAAGAGGAAGACATCAAACTATAATTCTATCTGGAGAGAAAACCTCAGCCAACTCTATAGGAAGGTCTTCAGGAAAGCAGAATGACTTTAGACAAGGTTGTTCATGCACTGAGGAATCCCATAAGGCTGATTGAGGGCTGTTTGACTTCAGCACTCTCAGTAGTTTGGGAATCAGTCCATAATTCCTGAATGAGGATCTGGGCAACATACCACAGCAGCCACCACACTGCCTCATCTATACCTGTAGAGATATTTGTTTTCAAGTTCCCAAATATTTGAACTTGTAGTCTTAGACAAGTGTATCATGTCCATATGCAAAGTGAAATATTTGTGAATATTATTCACCAAAAAAGAAAAGATCTCTTAATCCTGAATGAATTCCTGGTGGGTGGAAGGGAACCTGGGTTATCTTAGTTTGGATCTCCCTAACTATATATCCTAATGCAAGTATTATATTTTGGAAGTCATTCCCCAAATAATGTAGTACCTATATCCAGTAAAGTAGAAGAGAGAATGAGACAGAAAAGAGACAAAAAGGGAGAAGATACAATAAAGAGCATATTGCTGAATGAGCTACTAGTGAGTAGCCAGAGCTCTGACCTGCTTTTAGGAATCCATTTAGAATATGCAGGAAAGCTGGAGTATTTATCTGCCAATTTCCATTTCTTATTGGTTGATGGTTCCATCAGAAACCATCTTCTGGGCTGCTCTGCACATGTGTTTAGTAAGACCCCAAAGGTCAAGAGAAAGCCCTTAGGTAGAGGAACACAGATGCAAGTATTGAAATGACAAGCTATCAGTATGCATAGGAACTATCTACCATTGCTCTAGGTAAACTTAGGGCTTAATTTTATAGGACAGAACTTTAACAATATCTGAAATTCTAAAGTTTCAAGCTTCTCAATTTCATCCATCCCATATTCCCAATCTCAGAGACCTAAACTTTATCAGAGGCCAAAACAGGGAACTTATATACTACTATTTTATTGAAGAGGATGGTCCTAGAGTAGGAATGAGTGACAAGGGAAATGAAGCAGGAAAAGAGACAGACCCAATATAAACAGACCTATGTCTGATGTCTCATGCCCATTTAACCCTCCGAAAAAGTGATATAAAAGTATCTAGGAACCTTCCATAGGAGGAAGGAGAAAGTGGAGCTAGTAATTAAGTATTTGACCAGTGGGAATGAGCAAAGGTTTGCCCTTTAAGATGTTAACTTTTTTTGTTATTATTTAAACTATTACATATAGTAGTACACGTATCTCTGATTTTTCTCCATTGACCTTCACCCTGCCTCTCCACTCCCCTGTCTCATGCCTTCATCCCACCATCTCAGTGTCTTGTGTCCATTGGTTCTGCTTATATGTATGCTTACAAGTCCTTTGGTTGATATTTTTCCCCCTCTAACCAACACTCCCCAGCCTTTCCACTGTAATTTGACAGTCTGTTCCGTACTTTACTGCCTCTGTATCTATCTTTTAGTTCAACAGGTTATAATATTCTTTATTTTCCATAAATGAATGAGATCATGTGGTATTTTTCTTTCATTGCCTGGCTTATTTCACTTCACATAATGCTCTCCAGGACTATCCATGCTGCTGCAAATGGTAAGAATTCCTTCTTTTTTATAGCAGTATAGTACTCCATTTGTAGATGTATCATAGTTTTCTAATCCACTCATCTGCTGATGGGAATTTAGGCTGTTTCCAAATCTTAGCTATGAGATTAGCTGTGCTGCTATGCTTATAGGGGTGCATATATCATTTCTGATGGGTGTTTCTAGTTTCTTATGATACATTCCTAGAAGTGGGATTGCTGGGTCAAATGGGAGTTCCATTTTTAGTGTTTCTGAGGCAGTTCCATACTGTTCTCCACAGTGGTTGCACCAGTCTGAATTCCCAACAGCAGTGCATGAGGGTTGCTTTTTTTCTGCATCCTCTCCAGCACTTCTCATTTGTTGATTTGTTGATGATTGCCATTCTGACAGGTGTGAGATGGTGCCACATTGTAATTTTGATTTGCATCTCTTGGATAATTAGTGACTTTGACCATGCTTTAGTATGTCTCTTGGCCTTCTGTCTTCTTTTGAAACGATTCTATTTAGATCTGTGAGCCATTTTTTATTGGATCATTTATTTTTTTTATTCAGTTGTATAAGTCCCCTATAGATGTTGGACATTAAAACTTTATCAGTAATAACATTCGCAAATATGTTCTCCCATACAGTGGGCTTTCTTATTGTTTTGTTGATGGTTTATTTTGCTGTGAAAAAGTTTTTATTTTGATGTAGTACCATTTGTTATTTTCTATTTAGCTTCCATTGCCCTAGGAGCAGTATCGGTGAAGAAATTGCATCTGCATGTGTCTGAGATTTTTCTACCTGTGTATTCCTTTAGTATTTTTATGGTTTCCCTCCTTATGTTTAAGTCCTTTATAAATTTTGAATTTATTTTTGTGCATGGTTTAAGTTGGTGATCTAGTTTCATTTTTTTTTGCATCTATCTGTTCAATTCTGCCAGTGCCATTTATTGAAGATACGGTTTTGACTACATTGTATGTTCATGCCTCCTTTGTCAAATATTAATTGAGCACAGTGGTTTGGGTCAATATCTGGGTTCTCTATTATATTCCATTGGTCTATATGTCTGTTCTTATGCCAGTACCTGGTTGTTTTGAGAACAGTGGCCTTGTAATACAGCTTGAAATCTGGCATTGAGGTCCCATCTATTTTATTCTTCTTTCTCAGGATTGCTGTTGCTATTCAGGGTCTTTTTTTTATTCCAGGTGAATTTTTGGAGAATTATTTCTAGGTCTTTGATATATGCCATTGGTATTTTTTAATGGGGAGTGCATTGAATCTATAGATTGCTTTGGGTAGTATGGACATTTTAATTATGTTGATTCTATCAATCAATGAACATGGTATGTTCTTCCATCTGTTTATGTCTTCCTCTATTTTGTTTTTCAGTATTGTGAAGTTTTCCACGTATAGGATTTTATCTCCTTAGTTAAATTTATAACTAGGTATTTTAATTTTTTGGTGCGATGGTAAATGGGATTGACTTTTAGTCCTCTTTCTGTAAGTCCACTATTGGCGTATAGTAATGCCATAGATTTCTGAGCGTTAATTTTTTATCCTTCTACATTGCTGAATTTACTTATTTAGTCTAATAGATTTTTGATGGAGTCTTTCGGGTTTTTTATATACAATATCATATCATCTGCAAATAAGGACAGTTTTACTTCTTCTTTTCCAATTTGGATGTCTTTTATTTCTTGTCTAATTGCAATGGCTAATACTTCCAGTACTCTGTTGGATTGCTCCCTTTATTATTATGAAGTGGCCTTCCTTATCTCTTCTTATATCCTTCACTTTGAAATCTAATATGTCAGATGTAAGTATTGCTACCTTGGCTTTTTTTGTGTTGTTGTTGTTTTTTTTTTTCATTTCCATAAGCCTGAAAAACTTTTTTCTATCGCTTCACCCTCAGTCTGTGTGTGTCTTTATTTCTGAGGTGGTTTTTTTATAGACAGCAGATATATGGGTCATGTTTTCTTATCCAATCAATTGCCCAATGTCTTTTTATTGGGGCACTTAATCCATTTACATTTAAAGTTATTATAATATGTACTTGTTTGTTGCCATTTTCATTCTTTACCCTTGTATTCCTTTTTCACTTTCTATTTCTTTTTTTTTCACAGCAGACCCTTTAGCTTTCTTGCATTGCTGGTTTGGTGGTAATAAACTACCTTAGTCTGTTTTTGTCTGTGAAGTTCCTAATTTCACCATCAATTTTGATTGACAGCCTTGCTGGCTACAGTATTCTTGGATTCAGACCGTTCCTTTTCATGACTTTGTATATTTCATTCTATTCCCTCTGGTCTGATATGTTTCTATTGAGAAATCAGTCACTAATCTGATGGGGAATCTTTTTGAGGTAACTTTCTGTCTCTCTCTGTCCACTTTTAAGATTCTTACTTTGTCATTGGTGTTTGCCAGTTTAATTATAATGTGCCTTGGCATCAGTCTTTTGGGGTTCATTTTGTTTGGGACTCTGTGAGTTTCTTGGGTTTGTGTGGGTTTTTTCTTACCTATATCAAGGAAGTTTTTTGTCACAATTTCTTCAAACAGGTTTTCTATTCCTTGCTCAATTTCCTTTTCTTCTGGCACACCTATTATGCAGATGTTGTTGTTTTTTCACATTGTCCCAACGTTCCCTTAGACTCCTCTCCTGCTTTTTAATTTTTTTTTCTAGAAGCAGCTCCACTTGAGTATTTTTACCTACCTTGTATTCTAGCTCACTGATGCAGTCCTCTGCTTCTTCTAATCTACCTTTAATGCTTTCTATTGAGTTCTTTATAGCAGCAATGCCATTTTTCATTTCTTCTTTGTTCATCTTCATTTACTCTTGATTCTTAAGCATATTATTGGGTTTGTCTTCCATTATTTTCAACCACCTTATAATCATTTCTCTGAATTTTTTTTTTTTTTCGGACAGGTTGCTGCCTCCATTTTGTTTACTTCCTTTTCTAGTGATGCCTATTTTTCTTTCATATATGGGCTGTTTGTCTCCCCATGATCTCTTTTCTCCAGGTTTCTGGTTATGTAGTTCTCTCCTTTTTGTGAGGGAGAGTAGAGCTCCTCTAAGTCTGTGTGCTTATGGCACTTGGGGACTGATACTCACAGATTCGCAGCTGTTTGGTTGGTGCCACATTTGTAGATTCTATGGGATTTTCAGGTGTCTAATAACATCCACTTTCCCTTTTAAGATGGCATGTTCTCTGCATCAGAGTGCATCGCTCTGGGGGGAACCTAGCAGCAGTGGAGGCTGCCTGGATAGAGGAGCCACATCCAGCATTCCCCTGCAGTCTCTAGAAGTATAGCTGTCCCACAACTCACCAACAAACACTTCCCAAGTGACCACCCACTCTCCCTTTGTTTTCTCACTCACACGCTATATTGCAATCTGCCTTCCCATTGGCAGCCATCTTCCAGGATCTCAATATGTTAATTTTATAAACATCCAGAATGACTATGTGAGGGTTCCAAGAAGTGTCCCTTAGACATGGCGGCATAGGTAAACACCTGAACTGCTGCCTTGCACAACAATTTCAAAACTACAACTAAAAGACAAAACATCATACAGAACCACAAGAAGCCTGGCTGAGTGGAAATTCTACAACTAGAAGGAAAGAGAAAACACACCGAGACTCACAGGAGCTATAGAAGGCAGAGGTATGGAGGTGCATGCATGGAAAGGACTGGCAACTGAGTACACGGCTGGCTTTCTCAATCAGGAGGGAGACAAAAGCTCCCTACTACTCTGTGATCCAGTTCCGGATGAGACTCTGTGGACTCAGATTCATATGGGGAGAAACTGGACTGTCTGGCAGTGGGTGAAACTCAAGGACAGCTTTCTCTCAGAGATGCTTGCTGCAATTACAATGGGACAGTGACCCAAGGGCCTCTTAGGGCAGGGCTTATGGAAAGCCATTGCTGTTGTTTCATTGTGCGATCCTGCCCCATGAAGACATTGCTGTTTGCTACTCCTTGAGACTCCGCCCCATCCAAGTTGGGCACAAAGTATTTGCATGTGAATGGCCTGGTCCTTTGAATTCTAAACTTACCTAACAAACTGCAGCTGAGTCAGTGAGACTGAGATCATCCAAAAGAAGGTCTAAGATCCTGCAGCAGCTTGCATTGCTTCACAAATGGGCCTCATCTAGGTAACTCCAAAACCCAAACAAAGAGGAATCTGCAGATCTCTCCATAGCTCCTGCTCAGTGGCCTCAGGCAGAGGTTAAATTAGCACCTCTTTGGAGATACAAAAGTCAGTGTACCCAGGGGTCTGAGTGGGATCATCCATATTACAACTCCTCAGATCAATAAGGGACATACTCAGGGGGCAAAATCAGTGAGCACTAAAGTCCCACTGAAGCAAGTCTTATTTTATAAGGGTGTCTCCAGCACAGAAGTTCTCCCATCTTAGATACAGCTGATCCTCACAACCAAATGGCCTGCAGGTCAATTCCTCCCAGTGATACCAAAAACAATCAAGGCTTACCTACAACAAGACTATGCACACAACTCACAAAGGGGTGCACCAAGAGTGTCCACCTCAGGTAATTGAGGAGGCTGAGCCACTGGGCCCTATAGGACATGTAGCACACAAAGCCACTCTATCAAACCAGGGAAGCAGCCAAAATGAGACAAAGAAACAGGTCACAAATGAAAGAAATGGAGGAAAGCAAATGACTAGATATAGAGTTCAAAACCACAGTTATAAGGTTTCTCAGGAGGCAGCTGATGGATGTTTCTAACTCTATTCTTCTCACTTCCTCTCTGCTAAAAAAAAAAAATCAATAAAAAATATTTTTTTAAAAAGAATTTTCTAGAAAAGGCTGATAAATTTAATGAGACCCTTGGGGATATGAAAAAGGACCAATTAGAAATTAAGTACACACTGACTGAAATAAAAAATAATATACAGAGATCCAACAGCAGACTAGTGGATAGCAAGAATCAAGTCAAAGATTTGAAATATGAAGAAGCAAAAAACACCCAACCAGAAAAGAAAGAAGCAAAAAGAATCCAAGAATATGGCCCTGGGGAAGAAACCAAGATGGCAGCATAGGTGAGCACCTAAACTGCTGCCTCTCACAACAACTTCAAAACTACAATTAAAAGACAGAACAGACATCATCCAGAACCACAGGAAAGCTGGCTGAGTGGAAATTCTACAACTAGAAGGAAAGAGAGGGGCTCAGAGAGACCCAGAGGAGCTGCAAAAAGCTGAGGTATGGAGGTGAATGAGTGAAGAAAGTGGGTACTGGATTGCCTGGCTGGCTTTCTCTGGCAGGAGGGGGGTGGGAGACTCCCAACTGCACTGAACCCATTGTCCAGGACCAGCCGAAACTCATACAAAGAGAGTTTGGACTGTGAAAAGGGAGAAGTGCACAAAAATTTAGGGGAGCCATAAAAGGGCAGAAGTCTGGTGGCATGCACAGCACTGCACAAAGAAGACAGACTGCTGATTGTGCCACTGGCTTTCACTAGTGGGCGGGAGACAGAACCTTCCAACTGTGCCACTTCTAACTCCACTAAACCCCAGTTTCAGGCAAGACCCTGGGGACCCAGACTCATACAGTCCCAGGGTGCAGGGAAGCCATAAAGGCAGCAGTCTAGAGGCAGCGCACACATGCACAGGGACGGCTACAGCAATTACCCAGAGATACGTGAGAACCAGGGGTTGCATAGGGCGGGGCCGACTGGAAGGCAAGGCAGTCCATTAAGCCCTGAGATTCCACCCCTCCCAAGCTCAACAGAGAGGCTTTTGCAGTTTTGCAAGTCTTGAATCATAAGGCTGAATCCAACACAGAAGTTCTCCCAGCATAGTGAAAATGCAGAGACAAAGAAACAGATCACAAAGGAAAGAAATGGAGGAAAACAAACAACTGGATATAGAGTTCAAAACCACCCTTATAAGGTTTTTCAAGAATTTCCTAGAAAAGATGGATAAATTTAGTGAGACCCAAGAGGAGATGAAAAAGGACCAACTAGAGATGAAAAAGGACCAACTAGAAATTAAACATACACTGACTGAAATAAAAAATATTATACAGAGACCTAAAAGCACACTAGAGGAAGACAAGAATCAAGTCAAAAATCTGAAATATAAAAAAGCAGAAAACACACTACTGGAAAAGCTAGAAAAAAAATCCAAAAATGTGAAGATAATGTAAGGAGCCTCTGGAATGACTTCAAGTGTACCAACAGCAGAATTGTGGGGGTACCAGAAGAAGAGAGAGAGCAAGATACTGAAAACTTATTTGAAGAAATAATGACTGAAAACTTCCCACATATGGTGAAAGAAATAGACTTACAAGTCCAGGAAGCACACAGACCCCCAAATAAAAGAAATCCAAAGAGGACCACACCAAGACACATCATAATTAAAGTACCAAGATCAAAAGACAAAGAGAGAATATTAAAAGCAGCAAGAGAAACAGTTAATTACCTACAAGGGAGCACCCATATGATTGTTAGCTGATTTCTCAACAGAAACTATGCAGGCCAGACAGGAGTGGCAAGAAATACTCAAAGTGATGAATAGCAAGAACCTACAACCAAGAATACTCTATCCAGCAAAGCTGTCATTCAGAATTGAAGGGCAGATAAAGAGCTTCACAGATAAGAAAAAGCTAAAGGAGTTCATCAACACCAAACCAGCATTGTATGAGATGCTGAAAGGTATTCTTTAAGAAGAGGAAGAAGAAAAAGGTAAAAGATAAAAAATCATGAACAACAAATACATATCTATCAACAAGGAATCTAAAAATTAAGTGAATTAAAAATTTGATGAACAGAAGAAACTGGTAAATATAATAGAATCAGGAGCTCAGAGAGGGAGTGGACTGATAATTCTCAGGGGAAAGAGGTGAGGGAGTTGCAGGGACTGACTGGACAAAAATCATACACCTATGGATGAGGTCAATGTGGGGGGAACCAAGGGTAAAGGAAAGGGTGGGAGCTGGGTGGAGGGGAGTTATGGAGGGGGAAAAAAGAGAATCAAATGTGATAATCTGAACAATAAAGATTTAATTTTAAAACAGAATCCAAAATTATGAAGATAATGTAAGGAACCTCTGGAACAACTTTAAGCATACCAACATCTGAATTATGGGGGTGCCAGAAGAAGAGAGAGAGCAAGATACTAAAAACCTATTTGAAGAAATAATGACTGAAAACTTCCCCCACCTGGTGAAAAAAAAATACACTTTCAAGTCCAGGAAGCACAGAAAACCCCAAACAAAAGGAACATCACAATTAAAATGCCAAGAGCAAAAGACATAGACATAATATTGAAATCAGCAAGAGAAAAACAGTTAGTAACCTACAAGGGAGCACCCATAAGATTGTGAGCTGATTTCTCTATTCAGGCCAGAGGGAGTAGCAAGAAATATTCAAAGTGATGAATAGCAAGAACCTACAACCAAGATTACTCTACCCAGCAAAGCTAACATTCATAATTGAAGGCCAGATAAAGAGTTTCACAGATAAGAAAAAACTAAAGGTGTTCATCAATCCCAAACCAGTATTATATGAAATGCTGAAAAGTATTCTTTAAGAGGAGAAAGAAGAAGAAAATGGTAAAGATAGAAATTATGAACAACTGCCGAGACAGATTTGGCTCAGTGGATAGAGCGTCGGCTTGCGGACTGAAGGGTCCCAGGTTTGATTCTGGTTGGGTGCGTGTACCTTGCTTGCAGACACATCTCCACTGTGGGGCATGTAGGAGGCGGCTGATCAATGTCTCTCTCTCATTGATGTTTCTGACTTTCTATCTCTCTCCCTTCCTCTCTGTAAAAAATCAATAAAATATATATTTTTTTAAAAATTATGAACAACAAATACATACCTATCAACAAGTGAATCTAAAAGTCAAGTGAATAAAAAACCTGATGAACAGAATAAACTGGTGAATGTAATAGATTCAGGGGCATAGAAAGGGAGTGGACTGACAATTCTCAGGGGGAAAGGGTTGTGAGGTGTGTGGGGAGAGACTGAACAAAAATAGTACACCTATGGATGAGGACAGTGGGGGGGGGGTAAGGGCAGAGGGTAGGGTTAGAACTGGATAAAGGGGACTACGGGGGAAAAAAGAGGAACAAATATAATAATCTGAACAATAAAGATTTATTTAAAAAATAAAGAAGGGTCCCAAAATGGGAGGCAAGAAGTACCTTGCCCACATTGAGATGCTGTCAGACTGCATCTTTGTAAAGTCAGATAATGTTCACAGGAGCCTGTTGTTGCAGGAGTAACAAATAGAAGACAAATGAGGGTGAGATAAAAGTGGTGCATCAGAGATGTCTGACCAGGAGGCTAAACAATATAGAACTGAAATATCAGCAATAACATGGAAGGTGAAAGGAAGATGTGTTAGGATTCTTTTGATCTTTATCTTCCTCCTGACCAATACACAGTCCAACATTGATGATAACACATAAAGGTAAATAGTAAAATACTAGAGATATTCTAAACCAGAAAAGAAAAAATGGAATAGAGGATTCAATCGATCCAATAAGTCTACAAAAGAGGGTAATAAAAGAGTAAAAAACAAAAACCATAAGGCAGTGGGATCATTAAATGTAATAATTAAACATATTTTAAAAGAGATAATCTGAATGTCTCTCTAAAAATTAGTTATCAATTTTCTAGAGTAAGTGATACATCTAGAAAATACTAAATGAAAGATTGCTAGTATCAAAATATTAATGTAAGATTGAGTCATGGTATAGCAATATGTGCTGTTTATCTCTAACAATGCATTTTTACTCATGGAAAATGTACTATGAACTTGTGTGCTTACAATATCACCTCATTATAAAGCAAGAACTGACAGAAGATTTTATTGTGATTGTAGATTTCTCTATTTCTCTTTATATTTCTAATATATTTCTCCCAAATTGACTTAAATAAAGAGGCAAGTATAGAGAAAATCTGAACAATCAATATGATTATTTCAATAAACATATCTACAAGAACCCCACAGCCAACAAAAATACAACACTGGTAAAATCTGATTTATATGTGTAGATATCCACTGAGTGGCCAGATTATATATTAGAGGCTCCATGCATGAATTCGTGCATGAGTGGGGTCTGACCAGCCTTGCCAGGGGGAGGGGACATAGGGAATTAGCCAGCCTGCCTGCTGATCAAACTCCTGGTTGAGGGGGAAATTTGCATATTAGCCCTTTATTATATAGGATATACACTGAGCACTGAGTGGCCAGATTATTATGTGTTCAGAAATCATAATAATCTGGCCACTCAGTGTATATTATTTATTTTTATTCAAATATATGAGAAACAAAAACATTTTTGGTGTCCAAACAATCATTTCCAGATCATGGTTTCTGATTGCAAAGCAATTAAATAAGGCGTCATTGAAATTTTCTATAATAAATGTAAAAGATATTTTATTAATTTGCCTACTTTTATGTTTAATGAATCCCTGCATACTGTTCATTTATTAACTCAGAGTCAATTTCCTTTCATCTATACCTACTTACTTCCCTACTTCCATATTACTCGGAAGCAAATCTAATAAATCAGCTTTTGGAAACATACACTGAAATATTTATGAATAAAATAAGCACTCTAAACTATAGGGTTTTAACAGTTCTGTATCTCACAAGTTTGCTTCTATAGTTCTTTTGTTTGTGAAGACTTAGAAACAAAGAAATATGGAGTACCAACAAAGAAAAAATTCCATTCTATTGATCTCTGCTCTTAAAGATATTTTTTCCCTTCTAATTTATTCAAGTATTTTTGCTAGACTGAAATTATTTTATATAAATGTTTTAAAATATTACAATGATAACTTGTTTATTTTCAAAATTAAAACTTAAATGTAGTGCTTCTAAATTGTAATGGGAAAACCACTAGCAAACTTTCAAAATAAAACCTTATCTTCTTAAAGTAGACAAGCTTCTAGTCTAGCCAAATGGAAATAAAAAAGGATAACACAATTGAGATTAAGATCCATCATAAGAATACAATGAACAAATTTGTCCTTGTCATCTGTTTTCAAACCTATTAGCAAAATTTATCTTGGTGTTTTGATAATTTTATGTTAGGTACAAAACCTGAATTAGTCAAGAATGATAAATTTTATTATAGATTTGAATGTTTTCTGAAAACAGCAATAAATAATTAAGACTATTTTGGATAGAGGAAATGTGTGTGTTGGGGTAAGGTATGAAGAAGATAGGATCATAGAAAGCAGATAATATCCCACCAAGTCCAGATTTAAAAGTAAAAAATTTAATGAGAGAGAGATTTGTTGTTCCATTTATGTATGCATTCATTGGTTGATTCTTATATCTGTCTGGACTGGGAATCAACCTATAACCTTGGCATATCAGGACCTCAAGTCTAGACTTTTGACAGGAAAGTTTTATCAAATCTTTCCACTCACTTTTTGGCATTAGGTTTATACTTACTTCAATCTATATAAAACAAGGGTCTATTTCTTAAAGTGAATTGCATTTTTTTTCCTTTGTAGCTATCAAAGTAAACATGTATAAAATATTTCCATAAACATGTAAACAAAGATCTTAAATTTACTTACTAGTACTTAGGTTTACTTACTATGCCTAGACAAAATAGTGCATCATAAATAAGTAAAGCTTATCTCCAAATACAAAGAAAATTAAATATCAGATAATACTCTAAAAATTAAATTACTGAGATTTGAAAGACCATATTTTTATTTTAATAGGTTCATTAAAAGCTCTAGTAAATATAATAAACATCCATGACTATCCTAATAACTATGAATAGAAGGAAACTTAACTTGGTAAAGAGAATTAATGATGACACTAATTTAGAAGCAATTCTACTGAAGTGGGAAACAAGACAATGATATCCACCATTATACCTAATAGTCAACATTGTACTAGAGTTTCTAGTTAGTTCAATAAGACAAAGAAACTTGGTATAAAGATTGAAAAGGAGGAAATAGATTAGCAATTACATATGTTATCATCATTATACAGTAGCAAGGGCCTCACATGAATTTTATTAGTTCTATAAGCTTGTCTGCAAAGTTCGTTAAAGTCAAGTGTTTCTATATTCTAGCAAATACAAATTAGGGCAATGAAATAGGAAAAAAGTACCCTAATAAGGATTTATATATTTTTTAAAATTTACTTCTAAGAATTTTATGTGGAAAATTATATTGCTCTTTTTAACCTTATTAAAGTTTTAATGGAAGGAAGCATTGAGTCTTTCCATCCATAAATATGGAATGTACTGGTCAATTTTCTCCCCAAAATTAATATTTATGTTAAAATGCAATTTAAGCAATTCTAATATTTTTCAGAGAACTTAACACACCAATGATAAAATTTAAAATGATTCATTAAAATAAATTTATTTTTGAAAAATAGGGTGCCAAAGAGCATAGAAGATTTATTATAAAGCCACACTAACCAAAGTATGTGGTCTGAGTGTAGAGTATGTGTTTTGGGGGAAAGAAATGATAAACCTATCAATAGCACCAAACATATGGCATGGAAAAAAGACCTAAACATACGATACCTACTAGAGGTGGCATTATCAGTAAACTTAATTTTCTTTAAAAATAGTTTTTTTATGAGATTTGAATGTGAAAAGTAAAACTGAAATATATACGTGTGTGTGTGAGTGTATAAGTATCTTGACAAACTCACAGTAGGAAAGGCTTTCTTAGAAAAAGCAAACAAATCTCATAAAGGAAATGTGTTTAAACTATTTGCTTTTTCAATGTAATAAATGTAATCACATTAAAATATAAAGCTTACAACTCAGAGATCAGGGGAACATAATTGCAACAAGAACAGCAAAGAATTATATTCAATTATATTCAACTAGAGGCCCAGTACATGAAAATTCATGAACTGAAGGGAAGTCCCTCAACTTGGCCTGCCCCTCTCACAGTCCAGGAGTCCTCAGGGGCAGGAGGCAACCCGGCCATCAGGGGAAGGCGATGGCCCAACACACCTCTCCTGCTGCCACTGCCAACAGTGCAAGCATCATTCGGCCCTGGTTACCTGAGCCTCAGGCAGCCCTGAGCATATGGACAGCTGCCATCAGAGGCTTGCCTGTGCCTCGGGCCATCCTTGGGTGGCTGGGGGACTTAGAGAACTGGGGGACACTGGAGGCAAGTACACAAGCAGTCGTGCCTGCCTAAGGGTGGGCCCAGCCTTACCATGTACCTCCAGCCCCCAGCAGGGGTGAGGGTCTGGGCACGACCATCTTGTGGCTGTGGGCACTGCCATCTTTGAAGGCATGACAGTCAATTAGCATATCTCCTCTTTATTGGCTGTGGGTGCTGCCATCTTTGCGATGGTGTGAGGGTCAATTAGCATATTCCCTCTTCATTAGATAGGACTCTTAGCAATTGATAGGGAAAGACAGCCAATTAAAAAAAATAAGACAGAAACAATTAGAAAAATTCACAAGAGAATATAAAAATGGCCAATAGCCACAAAAGATCTTCAACCCCAATAGTTATCAAAGAAAGTAAAAATTTATCTTACGATACAGGGAGACAGTTGACAGAGTGACAACACCAAGAGTTGAAATTTACAGACTTTGTTACCAAACTGCTCATAGACTGGAAAGTGGCATAGCCTCTTAGGAAAAATTGCCAAATATCTCCCCCCAAATTTACTTCTGTATTACAAGATATGTATATTTATGCTTCTGGGAATATTCTCCAGAGATGTGGGATTACTTTCATTGTTGCAAACTTTATAACAGTGCAAAATAGAAAATCAACCTGGGAAGTCAGCTTAAAAGATGGATAAACTGCATTGCAGTCTATAATGGTGTATTCCTCAGTAGATATAGGTAGTGTATTTGTGTGTATATATGCACACATATATGTATATATGTATATATAGTATATACAAACATGCATATGGACACATACCATGTATGTTTACATAAAGCATGAATATTTACTTAAAAAATAAATTGTAGGAAAGGAGGCAGGAAGAAGTAAGGTCAAGAAGATACATGCACAGTATGAGAACATTTATGTAAACTTAAAAAGAAATAAAGTAGAATGTTTAGTACATATGCTGATGCATCTGCTATATGGATAACCATAGTATATATAGACTGTTTTGCAGAAAAAAAAAGAAAAAAAGAAAACCATCTGGGACATAGCTTATATAGAGATTCTTCCTGAACTATATGAATTTTTATGTATAATTAGCAAGGTTTCCCAAACCAAGTTATAAGTTCTTATGATATACTCAGGAAGTAGTATAACCCTAGAACTGATTTTTATCAAAGAAAGCTGCTTAGCCTCGGACCTTGCCAGACTGCCATGAACTTCTGAGAGCAAACCATTATGAACAGGGTTCTGTATGTAAGAGTTTGAGAAATCAGAAGGAAGGAATTGGAAACCAACTTCTTCCCTATAAGACTTCAGCATTGGAACATTATTGCTGATGGACCAATACTTCCATTCCCATGCACACTAGTGGGCACTTCAAGTGAGGTACCTTGACAGCATTTGTGAGCCTGATTACTGGGCTGGGCCAGGCTGATATTTTTGCATTTAGTCTTTCAACCATAAATGGAAAAGAATATATTGTCTTGGGAAAAAAATATCACAGAAATAGGATGGAGTCAAGCCAAAACTAGACCAAGTTACTTTCTCTAAACCTACTGATCTTTTGTAATTTTTAACACTAAAAAAAAAATATTTTTTTCTACAAATCATTAGTCTTTGGTTTATAACACTTTCTGGCACAATGGATATAGATATATTTGTTTACGGTTTTTACTTTTACCTTTCTCCATACTGTTAATATATATATCGAAAGTACATCTTATTATTAAAACATTCTTAATTTTTATTATTTTACTTTTGATATCTATATCTATCTATCTAAGTAGATCTAAGTAGATAGATAGATATAGATAGATAGATGTTTCCTGTTTTTGAAAATCTAACTTCTTTTGAAAATGTTACCTACTTCTTTTTCAGTCTAAACCTACTGATTTTATTACCTTGTCACATTTCACCTAGAAAGAAAATCCCTTCTCCTCAACACTGCCCTTTCCCATGTGACCATTAGTTTTTCAAAAGCAAATGCTGGCACTAAAGTGGTTGATTGCTGACAGCAATTTGGGCAAGTCCTTCCTTTGAGAGGTAAGGAGTACTTTTCTATGTCTACCAGCCACAGTAGATAATGCAGATAGTCTCCAGTTAGCACCTTTAAAGTCTGCCTCAGCTTTGCAAAAAGCTGCCTTGCCCAAGTCATTCCCTTCCCCAGACAGCTCTCATCTGGGGACCAAGCAATAAGTATAAAGGGTGTCCATTCCATTCTGAGTTGTGACAACTCAGATGGACAATGCGTGCTCCAGAACTCTCTGCCAGAGCTCTGTTGGGTCTACATCACATTTTTACTTTTTCTGTCCAATCTTCTCTTCTCCTCACTTTCATATGTATTGATTCTTAAAAAATATAATGTACCCAAAATATCATCTCAGTGTTTGCTTCCAGAGAACCAAAATCCTAAGAGAACTAATACTAAGAACAGTATGAGAAAGTAGGTGATAAGATGGTGCTTTAGAGCTGAATCACTACTGGCTTTCAATGAGTACCCCATCACTGGAACACACAAACAGATCCTGGCACAAAGTGGCAGTCCAGTTGTTCAAGCTGGCATCATAGCTGAGGTCATGTTTGGTGGAAGAGGGATGAAGAGTATAGCCACATGTATGAGCAGGAATTAGGGGAATACATGTAGGACTGGCTCATGAGCATGTTTGTTCAAGGTGGGGACAAAATACTCCCAAGATAATAAATTCTTCATACTATCTCTGAGATGTCAAAATTGGATAAAAAAAGGTATTGACTTAGGAGTACTCTCCTGAAATAATGATTTAACATCCTCTCAAGAATTCCAGAAAAAAACTGCTACTGTGATTTATAGGAATATGGAAAAAGCAATGACCAATGTGGAGAGGTTGAAATGCTAGGATTTCCATGGAAAATAGTGGAGAAATGACTTAAAGTCTTAAGGAAGTGAGCACGCTGGAATGGCTGTACTATATTCAGTTGGAAGACCTGCCAGGTGATTATGCTACACAGGAAAGCCCATTGCAAACACTATTTTCCAAGGCTAGAGGAAAGTGCTGTTGGAAAGAGCACCAGCCTCACTAACATGTGAAGTGATAGTTTTACTCTATAGTTCAGGAATTATATTTGGAAAGTTATAAGGTAAAGATAGTACGACCTCAAATAATAAGAGCCAAACTAAAGGGTCTCAATTATTATGGTGAATGACAAAACTAGAGTGGCAGTCAAAGGGACCTAACCCATAGAAAAGCATGGAAATAGTCAATGGACCACAGCCACTATTCAACTTGTATCAGCAAAGAAAATCAATGATGGATGACAAGGAAGCTGATGGAGGGGAACCCATTAAAAAGTCACAATTCATTGTGCAATTTATATTCCTGAACCAGTTTTCAGAATCAGAACCCATTTATTAGAGAGGTGACCAGATATCCAGCATGAAGAATCCTATAAAGCCACAACAGATACATGGTAATGTTTTCTTTAGGCACATACTCAGGGAAACTATATATTGGAAGAAAAAGAACTCCCAATATTTTTGAGAATTGTTGGAAAAGGGGTACAAAGTGATAATGGATGCTCAAAACTCAAAATACTCTGATGACCCCTGTTGGAGTTGAGGACTGCAGGGGCCAAATAATAAATGAAGCCCTGGCTAAAGTCCAATTTACAATGGCTCAGCTTGTTCTGATGGTTATTTCTCCATTTCCAGAAAGTATGATTTTAATTAGTATGTTTGACAAATGGTGCAATTCCCATGTTGGTGCCATGACCTTCCCTATGGTGAAACTTTTAATTCCACATACTAAGTAAAAGCTTCTAAAACTACTCAACAAGTGACCAAAGTAGTAAATCAAAAACAATATCACATCTTGGAAAGGGTGATAGTGGCTATAGGATCTTTAAGATTTCAAGGATGCAAGAATGGTGATTCCTATTGTATCTGTGTAATTTACCTTATGAAGCACAGACAGATCTTTGAGGATGACTATAGACTACCAAAAGCTCAACAAAGTAACAGCTGCAATTATAACCATTTATCCTAACTCTCAATGACTCACTTGGGTGGTGGGAGGAGCCTGAATTTATGCTTCTTTTTTCTATAATTCCTGGCAAAGTCACAACATGAATTGGTCCTGGTGCTCAAAGAGCTAACACTTTCACAGAGGACATACCAGGCATCCCACTGAATTGTATTCTATAGTTGGTTCATGGGCACTTTGGCCTCAGAGTATCCAGGGAATAGCAAGCAAAGAAAACAGACTTATAATCTTGGCAGGAGAAATTGATCTTGATTATTAGGAGGAAGTAGGACTGCTCTTACATAGGAGAATCACTTGGGCACTTCTTGGAACTCAATTGCCCAACTGTGGCTATGAATGAGTAAGTACTACAACCTTAGCCCGAGAAGAGTATGCTAACCGAGGGCTCAGATGCTTCAG
>PVJN01022730.1:5916-33157 GCA_004026805.1 Lasiurus borealis | reverse complement strand
GGGTGTGTGTGTGTGTGTGTGTGTGTGTGTGTGTGTGTGTGTGTGTGTGTGTTAGCCCGTGTGGGTATCCCTGTGGAGGTGAGAAAGCCTATCTGCTGAGCTGATCCTCGCAATGGTTTGCTAAATGCTGGGAGCGGGGTGTCTGGGGAAAGCACAGAGTGATGGGTGTGCCAGGCGTGAGGAGTAAAGCTAGTGCTGGAGTCCAGAGAGGGGGCAGGTGGTGAGAAGACAGGACTGAAGAGGAGCAGGAGGAGAAGGCAGGGACTAATGAGCAGAAAGCTCATGGTGAGTAATCAGTGACAGTGCACTCCGCTAGCCATGGCGAGAGGCGTGCCATTACCCACACAGGGCCCTTCCCACCTGCCTCTGTCCTTGGATCTACAGACCAGCTCAGACCTGGAGCACTGCACCCAGCTGCTCCTTTCAGAGCTGGAGCATTGTGAGCCCACAGAGGCAGAGGCGGAGGGTGGGGAGGCCTTGGGGTGGGTGTTGTGGGTGAGTGGGGGGCTAAGCCACACAGAGAAAAGGTGCCAGAGGCTGGGGTTAGGTAGGAGCACACAGTCGCTCAGACCACTGTCACCATGGCCTGCAGTCCGGGAAAACTTCCTGGCACATGGCAGGGCCTGAAGAAATATTTGTCGGATGCGTGAAAGTCCTTCATGACAGTGGAGGTCGGGGTTCACTAATTGAGGGAGGACATGCAGGGGAGATGTGTTGGAGTTGTGTGTGTAGCCCCACCCAAGCCCTGGAGCTGGGAGGATGAGCTGGGAGGCAGGGACATAGGTCCTGTGACTTTGTGTGGGTCTGAGACGCTTCAGACCAGGCTCTGAGGGAAGGTGGGTCCCTGAAACTGGCTGAGTTCATCTTAGGGAGCCAGTGTGTGTGATGTCATCTCAGGAAGGCAATGAAGGCTCAGATGTGAGGAGTCACAACACTGGCCGCCATAATTGGAGGCACCGAGGTTGGTCAGGGAGGGGCCCTGAGACAAGGCAGGCAGGAAGCAAAGGGCAGAGGACGCTTGGGCTGGTCCCAAGGAGGTGCTGTTCTCTCTTCCCAGCTTCTCCACTGTCCCCAGCTGCTCCCCCTCCACATCTCTGCAATTGGCCCTTGTCCCGCTGCCATCAGAGGGGCCCCGCTGCCATGATGGACTCACCAGTCAAGGAATCCCTCTTCCAAATCATCCACAGCTATCACCAGTACGCGGCCCAGGAGGGGGACATGGAGACCCTGTAACTGGAGGAGCTGAAGGCCCTGCTCATGGACAATGTGCCCCGCTTCATGGAGAGCCTGGTGCGCGGGGCCTGGGGCAGGTGGGGTGCAGTAGAGGGTGGGTGGTGGGGTTTGAAGGGAGGGTTTTGTATAGGAAGCATCTCCCAGGAGCATGGGAACTTTGGGGAAGGGAAGAGATTGCTGAGGCAGGATCAGCGGCCACAGGGAGGACGGCCCTGGTGGCTTTTCCTCCTGAAACTCCCTGCCTGGCCCGCTCCAGCCCAAGCATCGCTCCCCCCTCAACTCCATCCTAACCCCAAAGCCTGTGGTGCTCTGCTTGTTTTGCTTCCCCTGAGAACAGGTCCTAAACCCTCCCTCTGCCCCTAGGCCCTGCCCCACCTGCCCCTCCAGTCCAGCCCCTTCTCCTGGGGTCTAGCACAGCCTCCTCCTCCGCACCCCCATGCTGGGGGGGATACTGGGTTAAAGGGAAGCCAGGAGGGACTAGGCGTGGGCAGGTAGGAAATGGAGCTTCCCCTCCCCCTCTTGTCCCAGGCCCAGTCTCAGACCAGCCTAGGGGCCCTGCCCCGAATCTAGGCTGCTCAGCCACCCTGCTCAGGCCTGGAATCTTCTCTGCCATCAGGACCAGCCACGTGATTACCCGGCTCCTTGGGGACTGCAAGGCCAACCTCAGTGCTTGGAGGCTCCTGGTTCCCTTTCCAGCACGCCCTTTCCCTGCCGGGCTGCCAGCTGCAGAGGTGTCACCATGCAAAAGGAAGTCCACTGAGGAGAAGATTCAGGGGGGCTGCTCAGAGAGAGCCTTTGAATGAGAAAGTCATGGAGGCAGAAGTGAGCCAGCTGCGTGGACTCAGAAAACAAGGTCAGAGATAAAAGAAGAGCCCTTGGAGCTTAGGAGAAAGACAGCAAAGATGCACTCCTGGAGGAAGGCAGGTGCAGAGAGAGGGGGAGGGAAGGGGGAGAGAATTTGTGCTTGTGCACTGGGTACTTTGCCTTAATGTTTTTACCTGTTCGCTAAAGGCAGGAATTTTAGGGGGGTGTCAGGGAGGATCCCAATAGAATATTCATCAGCTTTCCAGTGTGTCCT
Source organism: Lasiurus borealis (assembly GCA_004026805.1). Classification (NCBI taxonomy): domain Eukaryota; kingdom Metazoa; phylum Chordata; class Mammalia; order Chiroptera; family Vespertilionidae; genus Lasiurus; species Lasiurus borealis. Next base: position 30,846 of record PVJN01022730.1, on the reverse strand, counting down.
TCAATATGCTGGTTTATCAAAATGAGCAAGGATAGGATCAGGGTCGTGGTCTCTGTTGATTGGTTGGTGCTAGGGTGTGTGTATAAGGGGATGGGGAAATTCTTGGTCCTGGTGTCAGCCATGATGTCCCTTTGTCTGGTTTGGGTGCTTTTCTGGTCCTGGAGTTAAAACACAATTGAGGCCTAGATATTCTCTCTATTTCGAACAAAAGCTGTCTGAACATCCCCTCAGGGGATAATTGGGAAACTGAGGCCCATAGAAAGGCAGACGCTGCCCCAGGTACATGCCATACAGACTCTTGAGTTCAGCATTGTTCAGGCCTTCCAGTCCAAGGCTTCACCTCCTCCCAGCGCTGGTCAGAAATTAGAAATCCTGACATACTGGGAAGCTCTTGCCTTTTCCTCCCCACGTGGGGCCATATTGTTCTGGGATCCAGAATGGGGATTGGCACGTGAACTGCGTCCAGTGGCCAGGGGTGAACCTGGGGAGGGGACGGGAGGATTCCTAAGGCCTCTGTCTCACCTGAGCCCAGGACAGTTACTTCCACCTGAAAAGGCTGTGCGTGTGGCCTGAATCCTCTCTTCACATCCCTCCTCCAACCCTCCCTGGAGAGACTAACCCCCTCCTCCGGCACCGGGCCACGGCCGGAGCTGCAGTGTCTCAGCACAAGTGGTACAAACATCGAACCAGACTCCTGCCCCTGCCTCCAGGAGATCCCTCTCTGGTTGACACAGGTGTGAAAAGCAATTCTAAGAGAATGGGGTGAGTTCCCCAGTTGGCTTTGCCATAAGCATGGAGAACATGAGCCCATTGGGGATCACACACAGGCTCTTTAGGAAGAGATTCCTAAATCACACCAGAAAATGAGTCATATATGTCTATCCACTTCATCCTGACTTTCAATGTCCCATGGCAATGGCGGGAAGCTCTGTGAGATTAAACGGAGGTTGGAGAACTCGAGGAAAAGTAGGTCCACCTGAGAGGCCATGGCCAGTGGACTTGTACAAACTAGCATTGGCCTTGGGAGTGGGGCTCCCACCGTGCGGGAAGCAGCGCCTCCTTTTGGGAGATCAGGACTGAGGTCTCCACAGCAGCTGTTCCTATTTCAAATCACACTTTCACCTGGCCTCGCTTTCAGGCCCCTTTCCTAAGTGGCACAGCTGACTTCAAAACTAGAGGTTTTCACATTGTTGATCGGTGTTAACACTGTATGTGATGGACCAGAATTGGAACAATAATATTTTTAACAACAATAAAAAACATAGTTTTAGAGTAAGGAGTATGTGCTGGAACTGCTAGGTAATAGAGATCAGTGAAGCTAAAATAAGTGTCTTTCCTCCCTAATTTGGAATACAGTCATACGGGCAGAAGGATGTGATGTGGTTCCCATAGTACACGCGGGCTTAGGGGACAGGCGGCATAAAGCCATTTCTTTATGGAGATGTAGTCTGTGTCCATTTCCAAGGAGGATCCCTAGAGAGAAGTTCGGATTTCTAGTTCGTTGAGGTATATCAGATTAAACAGGAAGGTGAGGAACGGAAAGGTGTTTCAGGCAGAGGGAAGCATTAGGAGAAATGAATGAGTCAGGAAACAATAAGATTCCTGCAGGTGGGATGTAAGGGGATTTTGGAGGCAGTTGCCTGATTTCTCCCTGAAGAATGGGTCTGATTGAGGGGTGAGCAGGAGACTGTGAGTAGGAGGTAGGGGGTGGCCCAGCTGGATGATGGGGTCCTCCAGGAGGGGAGCTACTGAAGCAGCAGGGACGTGTCTAGAGGTGGCCCTGGCTGCACAGGTGAGAGCTGACTGGCTCCTGGCCCATGGAGAGGCCCCATCTGTGGGAGAGCCAGCACTGTGTCTTGTTTCTTAGTGAACTCCTCAGGCCTGAGCACATTTTATGACCTCAAAGAGCCCAAGAGTAATGACATGCCCCTTCCAATGACAGATAAGGGGAACTGTCACCTCTGATGTTCAGCATTACCTCTCCACTTCTCTCTCAATCCCTCTCCTCCCCGCTCCTCTTCAGTCCTGTCTTCTCACCACCTGCCCACTCTCTGGACTCCAGCACTAGCTTTACCCCTCACGCCTGGCACACCCATCACTCTGTGCTTTCCCCATACACCCAGCTCCCAGCATTTAGCAAAGCATTTCGAGGACCAGCTCAGCAGACAGGCTCTGTCACCTCCACAGGGACACCCACACAGGCTAAAACATACACACACACACACACACACACACACACACACGGACATGTCCAGCGCAGAAGCTCAGGACATAGAACAAGGCATCAAGAGATCCTGTCCTCTGGGCACTGCTGAATGTCCCTTCCCTAGTGCTCAATGCCCATGTGCCCCAAAGCCCTCCACCCAATGTTATTTCAGTGGTGCCATCTCCCCTATGTCCCTGTAGTCATTCAGGACAAGAGCATGAGGACATAAAGCACTGTGTTCACACTTCCCCCACTCCCCACCCCACCTCCAACCCAACCCCACTCCTGATCCCTGCAGTTCCTGGATCCCCAACTTGAAAAGGAAAAGCATGGCTGGGGCAAGCAGGATGCTCTGCACGGCTGAACCTGGGACCTGGCACGCTGGCTGCGCTAGGGAGCAGGGGCAGAGGTGGACAGAGGCCCTGCTGAGAAAGGGGGTCAATTATGCTGGAGGCCAAAGGGAGGCACCCTCCTGGCACCTTCCTGGGTAACCCCCCATAGAGAATCCACAGTTACATCCACCAAGAAGGCGCAGTACTGGCAGCATAAGTAGCCAAAGAAAAGCAGGAAACTGGCTGTATCTGAGCAAGAGACACTTTATTGTTTCTTGGGGTTTCTGGAGGCCTCAGGCTGGGCTGGGCTCACTGTCCTCCCCCAGCACAGAGCGGGGCTCCGTGGCTATGATTGTGGTAGTCCGTGGCTATGACTCCCAATACCGACAGGAACTCGGAAAAATCGATCTTCTTATCCTTATTCTTGTCATGGTTCTCAAAGACATGGGCCAAGAAATCTTTGCCCTTTTTTTCCTGTGGAAAAGAGAAATTCAGTCTCAGAAGTGTTATGGGTGGAAGAGGAAGAGGAGGAGGCAGAGGAGGGGGAGAGAAGCACCTGGGGTCCCACAGGTGTAGCTGGTGTGGGCCAGTGGAGGGTGTCTGGGGATGACGGGGACATTAGCGTGACCCTCCAGGTCACTGAGGGAGATTCCTTGGACCAAATATCAGCATGAAAGAGACCTAGAGTTGGTGGGCAGACTCTAGCCAGAACCTCACTGATCAATTAGCTGATGGGGGCATGGTCTTTAGACCCAGACCTGCTCCTCCCACCCACTTCCAGAACCCCATCTACCTAAGTTCTACCCAGAAACTAAAGATAGGCCCTTCCCCTTGTCTCTTCACTCCTGATCCTCCTCTCCTCTCTTCTATTTGCCTTCCCGAATCTTCCATGCTCAGTGCCCTCTTTTGCTCACCCATTCTCTGTGTCACCTAGTAGTCTCTCTTTTTGTAATCAGTTCAGTATATTCTGTCAGACTAAATCAGGTCTAATAATGAGCTTTTCATTGTAATGAAAGGTGTTATATTTTATCAGCCATGGAATTTCTATCGCCTTCCCTTGATCTCAGAGAACCCAATGGAGGCTTCCAGAGGCAGAGCCTGAGTCTATGGGCTTCAGTCTCCTGGATGGACAGTGACAAGTGGGAGGGGACCCATTCTTCACTCTCCTATTTGACCACCTAATAACCACCCTGATCTCCAGATGCCTTTACACTTGGCTGCCTGTATCATCTCTTTCATCCTCATAATAACTCAGGAGGGTCCTCTTAGACCTTTTAGCAGATGAGAGAATGGGAATGACTTGTCCAGGATCCTTCACCCTGCCAGGCTCAAGCAACCTTGATAAGCCACCCAGACTCACACAGGCCTGGAGGAAGTTGGGGAAATTCTCCCTCAGCATCTTCAGCAGGCCCGGCTTGTCAATCTTGTCATCCGGTTTGGTGTATTTGTGGAACAGGACGATCAAGTCCATCACGGACTGCTCAACTGGAGTGTGGCTCATCTTGGTTTTCAAGGAAGCTGTTAGAAAGAGACGGGGACCTTTGTTATCCTTTCCAAGTGAGGGTCCCTAAGTCAGGACAATGGGGTGGGAACTGGGCATCCAGAGAAGTGAGGCTCAGGTGGAGCAGAAGGAACTGTATCACCCTAGGCAGTGGGATGAGATGCTCACAAGGAAGAGAGTGTGACCAAGGCTGGGGCTGGCACCTTCAGGTCAGGGTCCAGAGGAGATGGAGGAGAACACAGAAGCCACTGTGAACAGAACCACAGGAGGCAGAAGCAGAGAGGATAGGGGTCTACCACACGGAAAACAATTGACATTTTAGATGAGATCTGAGCCAGACACAGCATTTGGATGACTGTACAATACCAGCTCCCACAGGATCAACGTCAGGGTGAGAATCATGAAGATAAAATAACTTCCTGACTAGTCTGGCCTTATCTGCTCTGAGCTGCTCTTAGAACCAAACCCCTGAGGAGCCCATTGTGAACATGAAGCAGCTCTAAATGAAAGGGCCCTGGAGGCTCCCAGCAGTGAGTGTGAGTAGGAAGGTGAGTGTGAGCAGAGATACACAGCCCTGTCCTGAGCTCCTGCAGGTTGTCGGGACCATCCCCACCAGCGGGAAAGAAGGACTGCTGACCAGTGTTGGCGTCATGTTTGAAATAATCAGAAACACCTGCCTCAGTTTTAGGCTCTTGGGTGGAATGTGAGGAGATAGGCTCCTTCAGATGACCTTTGTACCTACCTCTCTGCTATGTGGAACCCCAAGGCTAGACCACATTTAAGTAAACAGGTCCGACTTCCCAAAGCTGGTACCTCTACCAACAGTCTGGACTCCAAGCAGAGAAATGGGACATTGCAGCCCTCACACCCCAGACTTTCCAAAGCACCCAAAAAATGTGCAGGAATCACACATGTGGGCATCTAACAAAACTACCATTGTCTCCTGATTTAGGAGAAAGAATCTTGCTGCTATGTCCCAAAGTGGAACCACCCAAAGTTTTCTATAAACTTGGCCAAGGTCAGAACTGAGTCCTGAGCACTGAAAATCACTGGTCATTCCCTCAGCTGGGAATGAGGTCCAGAACCTTAGATGATGGTCCCTGATCCATGTAGTGGCAGGTCTTTTCACTGGGGCAAGATGAGTGGGCATTGCTGACCTGGGTTTGGAAGGATCTTCAAGACTTTGGAAAGACCCCCACTGTACCCACAGGTTGGGATGCAAAGTCTGTGGCCTAAGAGTTAGAAGATTCCAGAGAGAAAAGAAGACAAGGAGGAGAGGAAGGTTCCTATACTCAGCGCCCACCAGGGAAGTTTCAACAGAGTTGTCACAGAAGAGCCAGAAGAGCAATGGGAGCACCAGTACAGACATCGTGTAGAGAGGGATGAAGATGGAAAGACCCATAACAGGCAGAGTTGACACTGGGTCCAGGCTCCTGAATCCTCTCCCATCACCGCTTTCCCTACTCCTGGACACAGAACACACTGGGCCCTGAGGAACCCCCCTGTACCTGGCAAATAGGTACAGACTTACCAGAGCTGACGAGGTGTCTCTGAGGAGAAGGTAAGTGTGCTGTGCATCTGGGCAAAGACTGGTCCCTTTATAAGGCTCCATCTGGCTCCTCCCAGGCACTGGGAGCCCTTGGGCCATGTTCTTTCTCTGCTTCCTGGTCCATTGCCCCACTCAGGTGGGTGGATCACACCTAGGAGTGTGTGTTCATCATGTTCCTGTAAATCCCAGGCACCTCCCCAGGGACAGCACTATTCCAGAGCCTTGTCCTGTGGGTAAGGAAGCCTAGGGCTAGGATCGGGGGGACAATGGGATGTGTCGTAAAAGCACAGGAATTGTGGGAGAGAAAACTGGGTTTCTGAACTTAAAGAGGATGGGACTCTGAAAGGCAGCGTGGTCTGTGTCTGCTCATCACCCAGTCCTTCCCCAGGTTTGTCTGACATCTAACAAAGCTATCTCCAGCAGTTTATAAGTCTATAATGATATCACAGATCATCTTACCTGTCACATTGACATTCCTCCTAAACCTTCAAAAGCTTATGAGATGGTGTTGTTACCCTCAAGTTGAGGACGGGGAACTGAGGGAGTGTGAGGTAAGCAAAGTTCCTATGTGCACGAGGCTAATAGACAGCAAGTTCAAGATATGACCCCAGAAAAGCCTGATTCCAAACCTCCCTCCTTACCCCACTACTAGACCTCTGGGGCCACTGTGGGACCTGCAGACTCAGGGGAGGGAGGCAGGGTCACTCACTCTCATCTTCATGTGGGGTCCTCACTGAAATACTAGGAGAGAAGGAGGTGGCATGACCCACAGTGACAGACCAGGTAGCTCAGAGAGAATAGTATGTCAACTGCAGGTGAGGGAAGACAGGAGGTCAGAGCTCTGAGTTCTGGTGTTAGCCCCACACTCTTGAACGTCACTTTGCAGCTCCAGGGGCTATCTCAGCCCACCAAGGAAGTCACTGTCTAGACTCAAGGATAGTGACCACCATGAAATGAGCCAGCAGGAAATTGGGCAAAGGTGTCTCCCCTCCCTTGATGATGCCTTCCTATAAATTCTTCAGTGATGTTCCTCTTTCCCTTATGCAAGACAGTCTGCTTAGGAGTCAGTGGCCATGCCCTAGGGTCTACTGTGTCCCAACCTGCTGTGGAAAATCTAGTTCAGGTGCAGGAGGCAGAAGCTTGGAGTTCAGGATGAGGCCTGGGGACCTCTGGGAAACGGCCCTGCTGACTCACTAAGGAATCCCTGTTCCTGCTCTTCCTCCCATGAGTGAGGGGATTACTCAGGCATTGGGCACCCTGGGACCAGGCTCACTGCTGAGCCTGAGTCAGGTATCCCCTCCCCCAATGCATTGGGCTTCCATACCTGGCCCTTCTGTCCCAGCACCAGCACCAGCACCAGCACCAACAACAGCACCAGCACCAGCCCTCTCTGGTTCCCTTGTGTAATGTGTTCTCACCGCCACTAAAAGTCTGCTGTGAAGGATACAGAGGAAACCTGGAGCAGGGGGTGACTTGGTGCAGAGGAACTGAAATGTTCCCACATTCGCCCTGGTATAGCTTTTGAAATGTGAACAATGTCAAGATACTTAAAATTCATTTTTAATTTTTATATTTAAGTTTTGCTTTGTTCAATCTTGGCCTCACTTTCAGAGTCTGAACTATTAATAGTCCTCAGCGTCCAGAATCTAACCCTCATTTATCTGTTGCTTGGTATCTTATTTGACTGATATACTTATTTTCCTTTAATATTCATTACCATCTAATTTCCCCCAAAAAAGAAATATATGTTTTCTATTTATTTTTATGCATGTTCACCAATGTAAGTGGTTATTTTGGCCTGTGTTCATGTTTTTTTTAATATAGATTAATTGTGCAGAAAAGGACAACAAACTATAATACACAGTGTAATGAATCTCTTACACTTGTGGCTGTCCCCCATGTCAATGAATAAAACATTGCACCGCCCACCCCAGCCTGCTTTCTCTCTTCTCCAAAACCATCATCTGAACTTTTATGATGAGACTCTCTCTCTCTGTTTCATTTTTTTTCACTTTTTTAAAACTAAATCTTTATTATTCAGATTATTACATTTGTTTCTCTTTTTTCCCCCTCCATAGCTCCCTCCACCCAGCTGCCACCCTTCCCTCTATCCTTGCCTCCCTCCCTTTGACCTCATCTGTAGGTGTATGATTTTTGTCCAGTCTCTCCCTGTACACCCCTCACCCCATTCCCCCTGAGAATTATTAGTCCACTCCCTTTCTGTGCTCCTGATTCTATTATATTCACCAGTTTATTCTGTTGATCAAATTTTTAATTCCCTTAATTTTTAGATTCACTTGTTGATAGATATGTATTTGTTGTTCATAATTATTTATCTTTTACCTTTTTCTTCTTCCTCTTCTAAAAGAGTACCTTTGAGCATTTCATATAATACTGGTTTGGAGTAGATGAATTCCTTTAGTTTTTTCTTATCTGTAAAGCTCTTTATCTGCCCTTTAATTCTGAATAATAGCTTTGCTGGATAGCCTATTCTTGGTTGTAGGTTCTTACTATTCATTATGTTGAATATTTCTTGCCACTCCCATCTGGCCTGCATCGTATCTGTTGAGAAATCAGCTGACAATCGTATGGGTGCTCCCTTGTAGGTAATTGTTTTTCTCTTGCTGCTTTTAATATTCTCTCTTTGTCTTTTGCTCTTGGTATTTTAATTATGATGTCTCTTGGTGTAGTCTTCTTTGGACTCCTTTTATATGGGGTTCTGTGTGCTTCCTGGACTTGAAAGTCTATTTCTTTTACCAGATGTGGGAAGTTTTCAGTCATTATTTCTTTAAGTAGGTTTTCAGTATCTTGCTCTCTCTCTTCTTCTGGCACCCCCACAATTCTGATGTTGGTACACTTGAAGCTGTCCCAGAGGCTCCTTACATTATCTTCACATTTTTAGATTCTTTATTCTTCTTGCTTTTCCAGTTGAGTGTTTTCTGATTCTTTATATTTTAAATTTTAAATTGATTCTTGGCTTCCCCTGTTAGGTCTCTGTATAATATTTTTTATTTCAGCCAGTGTATTTTTAATTTCTAATTGGTCCTTTTCCATTTCTAGTAGATCTTTTTCATCTCCTCTTGGGTCTCGCTAACTTTATCCAACTTTTCTAGGATATTCTTGAAAAACCTTATAACCGTAGTTTTGAACTCTATATCCAGTCGTTTGTTTTCGTCCATATCTTTTGTTTGTGATCCCTTCCCTTGTCTCGGCATTTTCACTAAGCTGGGAGAACTTCTGTGTTGGATTCAGGCTTATGATACCAGACTTGAAAAAACCGCAAAAGCCTCTCTGTTTAGCTTGGGATGGGTGGAGTCTCAGGGCTTAAGGGACCACCTTGCCTTCCAATCGGCCCCGCCTCCACGGCCCCTGAGTCTCACATGACTGGGTAATTGCTGGAGTGGTCCCTGTGCTCAAGAGCTCTCGCTCTCTCTCTCTCTCTCTCTCTCTCTCTCCCTCTCCCTCTCCCTCTCTCTCTTCCTCTCTCTCTCAGTATCTCTAGACTACTCCCCCTCTGGCTCCCCTGTACTCTGGGACCATATGAGTCTGGGTCCCCAGGGTTTCGCCCAAAACTGGGGTTTAGTGCAGTTAGAAGTGACACAGTTGGGAGGGTCTGTCTCCCGCCCACTCGTGAAAACCAGCATCAAATCAGCAGTCGGTCCTCTGTGCGCAGTGCCATGCCCGCCACCAGACTTCTGGTCTTTTGGGACTCCCTAAATTTCGGTGCACTTCTCCCTTTTCACAGTCCAAACTCCCTCCGTATGAGTTTCAGCTGGATCTGGGGTTTAGTGTCATAGGATAAGGGGTTCAATGCTGTTGAGAGTCTCCATCTCCCTCCTGCCAGAGAAAGCCAGCCAGGTTCTCAGGCACCCGCTCTCTCCACAAGCGCATCTCCGTACCTCAGCTTTTTGCAGCTCCTCTGGGTCTCTGTGAACCCCTCTCTTTCCTTGTAGTTGTAGAATATCCACTCAGCCAGCTTTCCTGTGGTTGTGGATAATGTCCGTTCTGTCTTTTAGTTGTAGTTTTGAAATTGTTGTGCGAGGCAGCAGTGTAGGTGTTTACCTATGCCGCCATCTTGGATTCTCTCTCTGTTTCATTTTTATTTTACCACCTAAGCATACATTCTTGACCACTGCCATTTCCCCCACTTTCAAATTTTACTTAAAGGGAAACATTTTCTATGCATTCTTCTTTATCTGCTTTATTTTTCTCAGTATTACATTTATAAGCTATATGTTGTACTGTGTTTGTTCTTCATTGTACTAGTGTACTATATATATCTTTATATGAGTGTGACATAATTTTTTTATAATTCTGCTTTAGATACCAAATACTAATCACCTTGTCTTCTTTTTGAATGGTTTCTAGCTCAGGTGACCAGGGATTTTGACCTCTGACCTCATGTTCCTAGGGGAATCAGCCACCCTGTCTGGTTAGGATGTGGAAAGGACTCAGGCAGGCCCTGATTGTGTAAGTCCTGGGTGTTTAAGGAAGAAGAAGGGGTTGAACCCATGTATCAGGGGCCAACTTGAAAACAGCCCTGTTTATTGTCAGCGACATTAGTGTTTGCAACTATTGTGCTGACAGCCAAGTCCCACCCCAACATCTCCCTTGTCACTCCCACAATCAGGAAGGCTATAGGCATCTTCCAGTCCCCGAGCCAATAATTTTTGGCAACATGGTCTACACATCCAGGTTATCACTGGGAACCATCTCGCAAGCATTATTATTTATCCTAATCCTTCCTTTCATTCATCCCAATGGACTCTGTTTGGAGCTGAGACCGTTTGTTCAAGGTACAAAGTGTAAGGAGAACCCACTGAGCACCACTCTCTGTGCTTTAGGATGAACACATGGCAAGAGAAAGTTTTAAAGAATTTATTTCCCCTCAATGCTCACACTTTAGAAGTGAATACAAAAAGAACAAAATAGAAACTGTGGAGGCTGGAGATGTTCAAAGACACACTCTATAACCCAAGAAGAGAGGGATGACTTTTTGGGGAGAAGAGATGGATAGGCCAAGGAATTAAAATGAATTGGGCCCAGATAGCATGGCTCAGGGGTTGAGCACTGACCTATGAACCAGAAAGTCAAGGTTCAATTCCTAGTCAGGGTACATGCCCAGGTTGCAGGCTTAATCCCCAGTGTGGGGCATGCCCAGGAGGCAGCTGATAAATTATTCTCTCTCATCATAGATGTTTCTCTCTCTCTGTCACTCTCCCTTTCTCTCTGAAATCAAGCAAAATATTTTTAATTAATAAAATAAATTGATTAAGTAATTTCCTGTTGGACAGAAAATCTAAAATGCTAATAAGTTTATATTCAGAGAGTTAGTTCTTAAACAACAGATTTAATTTATTAGCTAGCCTTTAATAAGATTGTAGGAGAGCTCCAGAAAATATAGAAAACAAGAAAATAGAATGCTTGCACATAAAACCAGCATCATAGGTCAGGAGGGTATGCCTAGATAACTCTTGAGGATTATTTGTTTCCATCAAACATAGTTTACAATAAAAAGAAACATGATCTTATTACTTTCATTATTAGTATACTCTAATTTTTAGAACTGTTATAGATTGGCAGAAAAGTTTGAAACAGAGACTTTATTTCCTATATATCCCCTCTCCCCACCGAGTCCTCTGTTTATTAATATCTTAATTAGCATGGAACATTTGTTATAATTAATGAACCAATATTGATACATTATTATGAACTAAAGTCCATGGTTTAACTCGGGTTCAGTTCATATTGTGAAATTCTGTGCGTTTTGACAAATGTGTAATGCCTCATATTCATCATTACAGTGTCATGCAAGTAGTTTCATTGCTTTAAAAATCACCACTGCCCCACCTATTCAGCCATTCCTTCCTTGATGATTACTGATATTTTTATTGTCAATATGGTTTTGCTTTCTCTATAATGTCACATATTTGAAACCAAATAGTATGTGACTGTTTCAGAATGGCTTCCTTCACTCAGCACTATCCTTGTAGTTCCCTCCATGTCTTCGGGTGGCGTGATAGTTCACTTCTCCTTTTTGCTGGATAACATTCCACTGTATGGCTAACCGAACTTTATTTATTCATTCACCTTTTGAAAGCCATCATGATTATTTCCAGTTTGGGGAAACTATGACTAATGCTTCTAAAATCATTCATTTGGAGGTTTTTATGAAGCCATAACTCTTCACCTCACTTGGGTAAGTATTTTTTGATGACTGCCTGTGACCAGGACCAGCAACCCAGGCATGGGCTGAGGCAGGGCAGGGCCAGCTCTCCCTGTCCCTTCTGTCACAAAAGCAGAGCCCCGGAAGCCTCGCCCAGCACCACTCAGTTTCACTGGGCAGAACTGGTGGGACACGTGTTCACACTTGGTTGCAAGGGGCACAGGGAAAGCAGGGACAGGACTCCCCGAATGGCTTAGAGGAGACCAGATACACAAGGAGGCACTGGGCTCTCCAACCCCCAAGCAAAACTGGGCTCTGTTAGCTCAGAAGAGGGTTGGGTCCTGGGTTGGACATAGTGGTTACCTGTCTCAAACCTCTCACTTCCAACACCCTTGGCTCTAGACTTGTTTCTGTCCTCCTGCTGTCATGTCTGTTCTGCGCTGTAGTTTTTACTCACATGTCATGGTCTGGAATCTCTTTCCCTGGTTTGTTTGCTTGAACACTAGGTGTTGACATTAATGCAAATGCCACATCTAAGGTATCTCGGTCCACCTCTCCTCCTTTCTTCTTGGTTTATACAGTGTGTCATGTACCTCTCCAGCATCACAGTTAATACTTTATTCTTGTTGTCTTCACTTCTTCAGTGTGAGCATTGAAGGGAGATAAATTCTTTAAAACTTTCTCTTGCCATGTGTTCATCCTAAAGCATTACTATGTGTTCATCCTAAAGCACAGTGAGTGGTGCTCAGTGGGTTCTCCTTACACTTTGTACCTTGAACAAACGGTCCAGGTCTCAGCTCCAAACAGAGTCCATTGGGATGAATGAAGGAGAGGCTCAGGATAAACACTAAATGCTTGCGAGATGGTTCCCAGTGATGACCTGGATATGCAGACCATGTTGTCAAAGGACTATTGGCTCGGGGATTGGAAGATGCCTATAGCCTTCCTGGTGGTGCGAGTGACAAGGGAGATGCTGGGTTGGGACTTGGCTGTTACGCACAATAGCTGCAAACACTAATGTCGCTGACAATAAACAGGGCTGTTTTGAAGTTGGTCCCTGAAACATGGGCTCATCCCCTTCTTCCTTAAACACCCAGGACTTACATAACCAGGGCCTGCCTAGGCCCTTTCCACATCCTCACCAGACAGGGTGGCTGATTCCCCTAGAAACATGAGGTCAGAGGTCAAAATCCCTGCTCACCTGAGCTAGAAACCATACAAAAGGAAATTAAGGCCATGTGATAGATATGTGATATCTAAGCAGAATTATGGAAAATGATATGATATTCATACCAAGATATATACAATGATGAAAAACAGGACAACATGGATATGGCTTATAAATGTAATATGGGGCAAACTAAGGCAGGCACAGAAGAATATACAGAATATGTTCCCTTTCAAGGAAATTTGCTTAAGTGGTAAAATACAAATGAAACAAAGAGAAAGCCTTATCATAAAAGTCCAGATGATGGTTTTGGGGAAGAGAGAAAAGGGCAGTGACTGGTAGGAGTGGCGGTAATATTTTATTTATTGACTGGATGGCAGTCACAGGTGTTAGAGATAATTCATTGGACTGTACATTGTAGTTTGTTGTATTTTTTGTATGATTGATCTATATCAAATAAAAGACATAGATAGAACATTGGCCAAAATAATCATTTACATTGATGAGTATTCATAAAAATAAAATAGAAAACATATATTTCTTTTTTGGGTTTTTGGGAGTAAACTGAATAGTAATGAAAATTAAGAGAAAATAAACACATAAGTAATATAGGAGAGAACCTTGCATCAGATCAATGATGTTTAGATTCCAGAAGCTGAGGACTATACATTGTTCAGACTTTGAATGTGAGGCCAAAATTGAACAAAGCAAAACTTAAATTAAAATAATTAAAAACTAATTTCAAGTATCCTGACGTTCAAATTTCAAAAGCTACACCAGGGCCAGAATGGGCATGCCATCTCAGTTCCCCTGCCCGAAGGCAGTTCGTGCTCCGGGATTTCTGTGTGTCCTTTCTGGGAGGCTTTGAGTTTGGGTGAGAATAAATTAAATGAGGGAACCAGAGAGGTCTGGTACTGATGCAAACATGGACATAACTGGGGACAGAAAGGCCAGGCTGAAGCATGGAGGCCCAGTGCATGGAAGGCCTGACCTGGAAGCTCAGCGGTGGGCCTGGTCCCAGGGTGCCCAATGCTTGAGCAGAACCCTTACTCCAAGGGAGGCTGTTCTAAGGGGAGCAGAGAGCAGGAACAGGGACTCCTCAGTGAATCAGCATGGTATGTCCCCAGAGGTCCCCAGGTTTCATCCTGACCATCATCTCTTGTTTCCCGCTCCTGAACCAGATTTTCCACAGCAGTTGGGACATAGCAGACCTCAAGGCATGAGCCACTGACTCCTAAGCAGACTGTTTTGCATAAGGGAAGGCAAAACATCACTGAAGAATTTATAGGAAGGCATCATCAGGGGAGGGAGGCATCATGCTGGGAGGGGAGGCAACTTTGCCCAATCTCCTGCTGGCTCATTTCATGGTGGTCACCATCCCTGAGTTCAGCCAGTGGCTTCCTTGGTGGCCCCAGTGGGCCCTGGAGCTACTCAGTGAATTTCTAGAGTGTGGGACCAACACCAGGACTCACAGAGAGCTCTGACCTCCTGTCTTTCCTCACCTGCAGGTGACATGCTGAGCCACTATTCTCTGTTTTCTGGTGTGTCTGTGTCTGTCACTGTGGGTCATGCCAACTATTTGCCTTCTAATGATCCAATGAGGACGCAACATGAAGATTGGAGTGAGGTGACCCTGGACTTTGAGTTCACAGGCCCTGTAGTGACCCCAGAGGTCCAGTAATGAGGTTAGGAGAGAGTTTCCAATCAGGATTTTTTGGGATCACATTTGGAGCATGCTATTACCTTGTACACCTGGGAACTTGGCTTGTCTTTTAATTCCTCAATTCCTCGTCCTCAACCTGAGGGTAACAGCACCATCTCATAAGGTTTTAAGGTTTAGGAGGAATGTCAGTGTGACAGGTAAGGTGATGTGTGATATCATTATGGACTTATAAACTGCTGGAGAGAGCTTTGTTAGATGTCAGGACAAACTTGGGGAAGGACTTGGTGATGAGCAGACACAGTCCATGCTGCCTTTCAGAGTCCCATCCTGTTTAAGTTCAGAAACCCAGTTTTCTCTCCCACAATTCCTGTGCTTTTAAGACACATCCCATTGTCTTCCACACCCCTGACCCCAGTAAAGGGAGGACAGAAAAAGGCTCTAGGTATTGTCCCTTGGGAGTTGCCTGGGATTTTACTGGAACATGTGATTACACACTCCTAGGTGTGTGCCACCCACCTGAATGGGACAATGGTCCAGGAAGTAGACAGATATGACCCAAAGGCTTGAAGTGCATGGGAGGAGTCAGACTGAGCCTTATAAAGGGACCAGTCTTTGCCCAGATGCACAGCACACTTACCTTCTCCTCAGTGACACCTCGTCAGCTTTGGTAAGTCTGCGCCTGTCTCTGTGCCAGGGGGGTTTGTCAGGGTCCAGTGTGTTGTGCTGTCTGCAGGAGTAGAGAAAGCTGTGATGGGTGAGGATTCAGGAGTCTGTGTTCAGATATAGTGGGCTCTGCCTATAATAGGGCTCTGCCTGCAATGGGGCTCTGCCTGTAAGCGGGCTGTGTAACTTCATTCCACTGGGGTCTGAGGACCTCATCTACAAGATGGCTGGACCAATGCTCCCATTGCTCTGTTGTCCTCTGTATGACAACTCTGTGGAAACCTCTTTGGTGGGAGCTGAGGAAATGACTCTTCCTCTCTCCTTCTCTTCTTTTCTCTCTGGACTCACCTGACTCTCAGACCACAGGTTGGGGAAGACTGAATTTGCACCCCAATCTCTTGGGAGAGTGGGTGTCTCTATCAAAATCTGAAAGGTTCTCCTAATCCCAAGCCTGGGACTCCCACTAACCTTGTCCTGGTGAGAAGATCTGTTACCACATGGATCAGAGACTCCTCAACTAATGTTTGGGACCTTCTTCCCGGCTGATGGAAAGATCAGTGACTTTCTGTGCACAGGGCTCAGCTCTGACCTTGGCCAAGTTCACAGAACGCCTTGGGTAATTCTACTTACGGACATAACAGGGAGGATCTTTCTCACTGATGATGAAGAAAGGTAGTTTTTGTTAGATGCCCGCACATGTGAGCCATACACATTTCTTAAGAGTTTTGGGAATTCTGGGATGTGAGGGCTACACTGTCCCATTTCTCTGTGTGGGGTGCGAACTATTGTTAGAGGTACCAGCTTTGGGAACTCAGACCTCTTTACTTAAATGTGGTCTAGCCTTGGGGTTCCAAATAACAGGGAGGTACAAAAGTTATCTGAAAGAACCTTATCTCCCCACATTCCATCCAAGAGTCTAAAACTGAGGCAGGTATTTCTGATTATTTCAAACATGATGCCAACTCTGGTCAGCAGGCCTTCTTTCCCACTGGTGGGGATGGTCCAGACAACCTATAGGAGCTCAGGACAGGGCTGTGTATCTCTGCTCACACTCACCTTCCCACTCACACTCACCGCTGGGAGCCGCCAGGGTCCTTTCATTTAGAGCTTGCTTCATGTTCACCATGGGCTCCTCAGGGGTCTGGTTCCAAAAGCAGTCAGGATGGGTGAGGCCAGACTAGTCAGCAAGTTATTTATCTTCATGGCTCTAACAGTGACGTTGACCCTGGAGGAATTGGTGTTGATGCTCTTGAAGAGTACAGTCATCCAAGTGCTGTGTTTGGCTCAGATCTCAACTACAAAGTCAGTCCTTTCCCATGTGGTAGACCCCTACCCTCTCTGCTCTGCCTCCTGCGGTTTTCTCCACAATGGGCTTCTGTGTTCTCCTCCATCTTCTCTGGAACCTGACCTGCATGTGCCAGCCCCCAACCTAGGTGTCACTCTACACCTGAGCATCTCATCCCACCTCTTAAGGTGATACAGTTCCTTCTGCTCCATGTGAGCCTCACTTTAGTGGATGTTCAGTTCCCACCCCATTGTCCTGACTTAGGGACCCTCACCTGGGGAGGATAACAAAGGTCCCCATCTCTTTCTAACAGCTTCCTTGAAAACCAAGATGAGCCACACTCCAGTTGAGCAGTCCGTGATGGACTTGATCGTCCTGTTCCACAGATACACCAAACCTGATGACAAGATTGACAAGCAGGGCCTGCTGAAGATGCTGAGGGAGAATTTCCCTAACTTCCTCCAGGCCTGTGTGAGTCTGGGTGGCTTCTCAAGGTTGCTTAGGGCCTGGCATGGCGGAGGATCTTGGACAAGTCAATCCCATTCTCTCATCCATAGTATTCTCATCTAAAAAGGCCTCAGAGGACCCTCATGAGTTATTATCAGGATGAAAGATATGATACAGGTGGCCAAGTGTAAAGTCTTCTGTAGATCAGGGTGATTATTAGGTGATCAAATAGGAGAGTCACTGTCCATCCAGGAGACAGATGCCCAATAGGCTCAGGCTCTGCCTCTGGAAGCCTCCATTAGGTTCTCTGAGATCCAAGGGAAGGCGATAGAAATCCCATGGCTGATAAAATGTAACACCTTTCATTACAATGAAAAGCTTATTCGTAGACCTGATTTAGTCTGACAGTTAGAATAGACTGAACTGATTTCAAAAAGAGAGGCTACGAGGTGACACAGAGAGTGGGTGAGTAAAAGAGGGCACTGATCATGGAAGATTCAGGAAGGCAAATAGGACATAGGAGAGGAGGGTTAGGAATGAAGGGACAAGTGGTAGGGCGTATCTTTAGTTTCTGGCTAGAACTTAGGTAGATGGGGTCCTGGAAGTGGGTGGGGGGAGCAGGTCTGGGTCTAAAGACCACACACCCACCAGCTTCATGATCATCGATGCTCTGGCCAGAGTCTGCCCACCAGCTCTAGGTCTCTCTTTCATGCTGATATTTGGTCCAAGGAATCTCCCTCAGTGACCTGCAGGGTCATGCTAATGTCCCCCTCATCACCTGACACCCTCCACCGGCCCACACCAGCTACACCTGTTCGGCCCCAGGTGCTTCTCTCCTCCTCTCTTCCTCCTCCTCCTCCTCTTCCACCCATAATACTTTTGGAACTGAATTTCTCTTTTCCACAGGAAAAAAAGGGCAAAGATTTCTTGGCCCATGTCTTTGAGAACCATGACAAGAATAAGGACAAGAAGATCGATTTTTCCGAGTTCCTGTCGGTGTTGGGAGTCATAGCCACGGACTACCACAATCACAGCCACGGAGCCCCGCTCTGTGCTGGGGGAGGACAGTGAGCCCAGCCCAGCCTGAGGCCTCCAGAAACCCCAAGAAATAATAAAGTGTCTCTTGCTCAGATACAGCCTGTCTCCTGCTTTTCTTTGGCTACTTATGCTGCCAGAACTGCGCCTTCTTGGTGAATGTCATTGTGGATTCTCCATGGGGGGTTACCCAGGAATGTGCCAGGAGGGTGCCCTCCCTTTGGCCTCCAGCACAACTGACCACCTCTCTCAGCAGGGCCTCTGTCCACCTCTGCCCCTGCTCCCTTGCACAGCCAGCGTGCCAGGTCCCGGTGTCGGCAGTGCAGAGCATTCTGCTGGCCTCAGCCAAGGTTCTCCTTCTCAAATGCAATGAGCATCTGGGGATGCAGGAACTGCAGGGAGCAGGAACGAGGGAGGTGTGATCACGATGACTTATGCCCCATGCTCCTGCCCAGTACGACCCCACGGACATCGGGGAGGTGGCACCACTGAAATAGCACTGGGGAGTATTGGAGGCACATGGGCACTGGGCACTGTGCATGGGACTCTCAGCAGTGTGCAGAGGACTGGGTCTCTTGATTCCTTGTCCTGTGTTCTGAGTTTCTAGGCTCTGCCTGTCTCTGTGGGTGTAGGTGTGTGTGTGTGTGTGTGTGTGTTAGCCTGTGTGGGTATCCCTGTGGAGGTGAGAAAGCCTGTCTGCTGAGCTGATCCTCGCAATGGTTTGCTAAATGCTGGGAGCTGGGTGTCTGGGGAAAGCACAGAGTGATGGGTGTGCCAGGCGTGAGGAGTAAAGCTAGTGCTGGAGTCCAGAGAGTGGGCAGGTGGTGAGAAGACAGGACTGAAGAGGAGCGGGAGGAGAAGGCAGGGACTGATGAACAGAAAGCTCATGGTGAGTCATCAGTGACAGTGCACTCCGCTAGCCATGGCGAGAGGCGTGCCATTACCCACACAGGGCCCTTCCCACCTGCCTCTGTCCTTGGATCTACAGATCAGCTCAGACCTGGAGCGCTGCACCCAGCTGCTCCTTTCGGAGCTGGAGCATTGTGAGCCCACAGAGGCAGAGGCGGAGGGTGTGGAGGCCTTAGGGTGGGTGTTGTGGGTGAGTGGGGGGCTAAGCCACACAGAGAAAAGGTGCCAGAGGCTGGGGTTAGGTAGGAGCACACAGTCACTCAGACCACTGTCACCATGGCCTGCAGTCGGGGAAAACTTCCTGGCACACGGCAGGGCCTGAAGAAGTATTTGTCGGATGCGTGAATGTCCTTCATGGCTGTGAAGGTTGGGGTTCACTAATTGAGGGAGGACATGCAGAGGAGATGTGTTGGGGTTGTGTGTGTGTAGCCCCACCCAAGCCCTGGAGCTGGGAGGATGATCTGGGAGGCAGGGAGATGGATAACCTTGTGACCTTGTGTGGATCTGAGACGCTTCAGACCAGGCTCTGGGGGAAGGTGGGTCCCTGAAACTGGCTGAGTTCATCTTAGGGAGCAAGTGCGTGTGATGTCATCTCAGGAAGGCAATGAAGGCTCAGCTGTGAGGAGTCACAACACTGGCCGCCATAATTGGAGGCACCGAGGTTGGTCGGGGAGGGGCTCTGAGACAAGGCAGGCAGGAAGCAAAGGGCAGAGGACGCTTGGGCTGGTCCCAAGGAGGTGCTGTTCTCTCTTCCCAGCTTCTCCACTGTCCCCAGCTGCTCCCCCTCCACATCTCTGCAATTGGCCCTTGTCCCGCTGCCATCAGAGGGGCCCCGCTGCCATGATGGACTCACCAGTCAAGGAATCCCTCTTCCAAATCATCCACAGCTACCACCAGTACGCGGCCCAGGAGGGGGACATGGAGACCCTGTCCCTGGAGGAGCTGAAGGCCCTGCTCATGGACAATGTGCCCCGCTTCATGGAGAGCCTGGTGCGCGGGGCCTGGGGCAGGTGGGGTGCAGTAGAGGGTGGGTGGTGGGGTTTGAAGTGAGGGTTTTGTACAGGGAGCATCTCCCAGGAGCATGGGAACTTTGGGGAAGGGAAGAGATTGCTGAGGCAGGATCAGCGGTGACAGGGAGGACGGCCCTGGCGGCTTTTCCTCCTGAAACTCCCTGCCTGGCCCGCTCCAGCCCAAGCATCGCTCACCCCTCAACTCCATCCTAACCCCAAAGCGTGCTTTGCTTGTTTTGCTTCCCCTGAGAACAAGTCCTAACCCCTCCCTCTGCCCCTAGGCCCTGCCTCACCTGCCCCTCCAGTCCAGCCCCTCCTCCCGGGGTCTAGCACAGCCTCCTCCTCCCTACCCCCATGCTGGGTAGGATACTGGGTTAAAGGGAAGCCAGGAGGGACTAGGCGTGGGCAGGTAGGAAATGGAGCTTCCCCTCCCCCACTTGTCCCAGGCCCAGTCTCAGACCAGCCTAGGGGCCCTTGGCTGCTCAGCCACCCTGCTTAGGCCTGGAATCTTCTCTGCCATCAGGACCAGCCAGGTGATTACCCGCTCCCTGGGGACTGCAAGGCCAATCTCAGTGCTTAGAGGCTCCTGGTTCCCTTTCCAGTGCGCCCTTTCCCTGCCGGGCTGCCAGCTGCAGAGGTGCCAGCATGCAAAAGGGGGTGCACTGAGGAGGAGATTCAGCGGGGCTGCGCGGAGAGAGCCTTTGAGAGAGAAAGTCATGGAGGCAGAAGTGAGCCAGCTGGGCTGCGTGGACTCAGAAAACAAGGTCAGAGATAAAAGAAGGGCCCTTGGAGTTTAGGAGAAAGACAGCAAAGATGCGCGCCTGGAGGAAGGCACGTGCAGAGGGAGGGAGGGGGGTCCGCAGGGAGAATTTGTGCTTGTGCACTGGGTACTTTGCCTTAATGTTTTTACCTGTTCGCTAAAGGCAGGAATTTTAGGGGAGTCTCAGGGAGGATCCCAATAGAATATTCATCAGCTTTCCAGTGTGTCCTTCAATATGCTGGTTCATCAAAATGAGCAAGGATAGGTTCAGGCCCTGGTCTCTACTATAGAATGGTTGGTGCTAAGGTGTGTGCATGGGGGTGAGGGATGGGGAATTCTTGGTCCTGATGTCAGCCAGGGTGTCCCTTTGTCTGGTTTGGGTGCTTTTCTGGTCCTGGAGTTGAAACACAACTGAGGCCTAGATATTCTCTCTAGTTTGAACAAAACGCTGTCTGAACGCCCCCTCAGTGGATAATGGGGAAACTGAGGCCCATAGAAAGGCAGACGCTGCCCGAGGTACATGCCATACAGAGTCCGGAGTTCAGGAATGTTCAGACTTTCCAGTCCAAGGCTTCACCTCCTCCCAGCGCTGGTCAGAAATTAGAAATCCTGACATACTGGGAAGCTCCTGCCTTTTCCTCCCCATGTGGGGCCATATTGTTCTGGGGTCCAGAATGGGGATTGGCATGTGAACTGCGTCCAGCGGCCAGGAGTGAACGTGGGGAGGGAAGGGGAGGATTCCTAAGGCCTCTGTCTCACCTGAGCCCAGGTCAGTTTACTTCCACCTGAAAAGGCTGTGCGTGTGGCCTGGCTCCTCTCTTCACATCCGTCCTCCAACCCGCCCTGGAGAGACTAACCCCCTCCTCCAGCACCGGGCCACGGCCGGAGCTGCAGTGTCTCAGCACAAGTGGGTACAAACATCGGACCAGACTCCTGCCCCTGCCTCCAGGAGATCCCTCTCTGGTTGACACAGGTGTGAACAGCAATTCTAACAGAATGGGGTGAGTTCCACAGTTGGCTTTGCCATAAGCATGGAGAACATGAGCCCATTGGGGATCACACCCAGGCTCTTTAGGAGGAGATTCCTAAGTCAGACCAGAAAATGAGTCATATATGTCTATCCACTTCATCCTGACTTTCAATGTCCCACGGCAATGGCGGGAAGCTCTGTGAGATTAAACAGAGGTTGGAGAACTCAAGGGAAAGTAGGTCCACCTGAGAGGCCATGGCCAGTAGACTTGTACATACTAGCACTGGCCTTGGGAGTGGGGCTCCCACCGTGCGGGAAGCAGCGCCTCCTTTCGGGGGATCAGGACTGAGGTCTCCACAGCAGCTGTTTGCTATTTCAAATCACACTTTCACCTGGCCTCGCTTTCAGGCTCCTTTCCTCAGTGGCACAGCCGTTTTTGAAACAATTTGAACAATACTATTTTAACAAAAAAAATATAGTTTTAGAGTAAAGATTATGCACTGGGACTGCTAGGTGGTAGAGATCAGTGAAACTAAAATAAGTGTCTTTCCTCCCTAATTTGGAATACAGTCATACGGGCAGAAGGATGTGATGTGGTTCCCATAGTACATGTGGGCTTAGGGGACAGGCGGCATAAAGCACATTTCTTTATGGAGATGTAGTCTGTGTCCATTTCCAAGGAGGATCCCTAGAGAGAAGTTCGGATTTCTAGTTCGTTGAGGTATATCAGATTAAACAGGAAGGTGAGGAACGGAAAGGTGTTTCAGGCAGAGGGAAGCATTAGAAGAAATGAATGAGTCAGGAAACAATAAGATTCCTGCAAGTGGGACAGAAGGAGATTTTGGAGACAGTTGCCTGATTTCTCCCTGAAGAATGTGCCTGATTGAGGGGTGAGCAGGAGACTGTGAGGAGGAGGTAGGAGGTGACCCAGCTGGATGAAGGGTTCTCCAGGAGGGGAGCTACCGAAGCAGCAGGGACGTGTCTAGAGGTGGCCCTGGCTGCACAGGTGAGAGCTGACTGGCTCCTGGCACCATGCAGAGGCCCATCTGTGGGAGAGCCAGCACTGTGTCTTGTTTGTTTGTGAACTCCTCGCCCCGAGCACATTTTATGACCTCAAAGAGCCCAGGGGTAATGACATGTCCCTTCCAATGACAACAGATAAGGGGAACTGTCACCTATGAGCTCAGCATGAGCTCTCCACTCCTCCCTCTAGTCCTCTCTTCCCCCTCATCTTCAATCTTCTCTTCTCACTATCTGCCCACTCTATGGACTCCAGCTTTACTTCTCATGCCTCGAACACCCATCACTCTGTGCTTTCACCAGACACCCAGCTCCCAGCAGTTAGCAACCCATGTGAGGATCGGCTCAGCAGACAGGCTCTCTCACCTCCACAGGGACACCCACACAGGCTAACACACACACACACACACACACACACACACACACACACACACACGGACATGTCCAGCCCAGAAGCTCAGGACATAGAACAAGGCACCAAGAGATCCTGTCCTCTGGGCACTGCTGAATGTCCCTTCCCTAGTGCTCAATGCCCATGTGCCCCAAAGCCCTCCACCCAATGTTATTTCAGTGGTGCCATCTCCCCTATGTCCCTGTAGTCATTCAGGACAAGAGCATGAGGACATAAAGCACTGTGTTCACACTTCCCCCACTCCTGATCCCTGCAGTTCCTGGATCCCCAACTTGAAAAGGAAAAGCATGGCTGGGCCAGCAGAATGCTCTGCACTGCTGACCCTGGGACCTGGCTCGCTGGCTGCGCCAGGGAGCAGGGGCAGAGGTGGACAGAGGCCCTGCTGAGAGAAGTGGTCAATTATGCTGGAGGCCAAAGGGAGGCACCCTCCTGGCACCTT
Organism: Lasiurus borealis; assembly: GCA_004026805.1. Classification (NCBI taxonomy): domain Eukaryota; kingdom Metazoa; phylum Chordata; class Mammalia; order Chiroptera; family Vespertilionidae; genus Lasiurus; species Lasiurus borealis. Next base: position 7,311 of record PVJN01022730.1, on the reverse strand, counting down.
CCTGGGTAACCCCCCATGGAGAATCCACAATGACATTCACCAAGAAAGCACAGTTCTGGCAGCATAAGTAGCCAAAGAAAAGCAGGAAACAGGCTGTATCTGAGCAAGAGACACTTTATTGTTTCTTGGAGTTTCTGGAGGCCTCAGGCCGGGCTGGGCTCACTGTCCTCCCCCAGCACAGAGCGGGGCTCCGTGGCTATGATTGTGGTAGTCCGTGGCTATGACTCCCAACACCGACAGGAACTCGGAAAAATCGATCTTCTTATCCTTATTCTTGTCATGGTTCTCAAAGACATGGGCCAAGAAATCTTTGCCCTTTTTTTCCTGTGGAAAAGAGAAATTCAGTCTCAGAAGTGTTATGGGCGGAAGAGGAGGAGGAGGAGGCAGAGAGGAGGAGAGAAGCACCTGGGGCCACACAGGTGTAGCTGGTGTGGGCCGGTGGAGGGTGTCTGGGGATGACGGGGACATTAGCGTGACCCTGCAGGTCACTGAGGGAGATTCCTTGGACCAAATATCAGCATGAAAGAGAGACCTAGAGCTGGTTGGCAGACTCTGGCCAGAGCATCGATGATCATGAAGCTGGTGGGTGTGTGGTCTTTAGACCCAGAGATGCTCCCCACACCCACTTCCAGGACCCCATCTACCTAAGTTCTACCCAAAAACTAAAGATAGGCCCTACCTCTTGTCTCCTCACTCCTGACCCTCCTCTCCTATCTCCTATTTGCATTCCCGAATCTTACATGCTCAGTGCCCTCTTTTGCTCACCCACTCTCTGTGTCACCTAGTAGCCTCTCTTTTTTGTAATCAGTTCAGTCTATTCTAACTATCAGGCTAAATCAGGTCTAATAATGAGCTTTTCATTGTAATGAAAGGTGTTACATTTTATCAGCCATCAAATTTCTATCGCCTTCCCTTGGATCTCAGAGAACCCAATGGAGGCTTCCACAGGCAGAGCCTGAGCCTATGGGCTTCAGTCTCCTGGATGGACAGTGACAAGTGGGAGGGGACCCATTCTTCACTCTCCTATTTGATCACCTAATAACCACCCTGATCTCCAGATGCCTTTACACTTGGCCACCTGTGTCATCTCTTTCATCCTGATAATAACTCATGAGGGTCCTCTTAGACCTTTTTGCAGATGAGAATAGGAAAGATGAGAGATTGGATTGACTTGTCCAAGGTCCTCCACCAGCCAGGGCCCAAGCAACCTTGAGAAGTCACCCAGACTCACACAGGCCTGGAGGAAGTTGGGGAAATTCTCCCTCAGCATCTTCAGCAGGCCCTGCTTGTCAATCTTGTCATCAGGTTTGGTGTATTTGTGGAACAGGACGATCAAGTCCATCACGGACTGCTCAACTGGAGTGTGGCTCATCTTGGTTTTCAAGGAAGCTGTTA
>PVJN01022729.1:0-27475 GCA_004026805.1 Lasiurus borealis | reverse complement strand
CGATCTGTTCTATGAAACTTGAAACATTCTGAAAGGGAGGAAGATGCAAACCTCATTGGACACGTTTTTTTTTTTTTTTTTTAAATTGGCCAAAAACGCAAAGACCACTAGCAATTAAGTTCAGTGAAGATTAGTTAAGTTATATTCAGTTTAGGGATAAAGTGGAGCATTAAGAGTGTAATGAGTAGGTAAATACACTTTATAAAACCAGTTTATTCCTTTACATTCTCTTTTATTATGTTTTTATAAAATATTTGTCATTTATAAATACATTTTTCTTCTTCAAAAACATGTAACAAGAACTGGGGTGGCATTTTGGGGGCTGGAACGGATTAATGGCATTTCAATTGATTTCAATGGGGAAGTTTGCTTTGAGATAAGAGCAACTTGATATACAAGCAAGGTTAAGGAACGAATTAAACTCCTATCTCGGTGGTACCACTGTATCCATTTGAGATATTATTTCTTCTCCCCAATGTTCCACACTCAAGGTAGCGAATAAAAATTTCCTCTGCCCTGTCACCTGCGGAGGTTCTGTCCAGCACACTGCTCTCCTCACTTAGCTCCTCTGCTCTTTGAGGCAACCACTTCCCCTCCTATCTCCTGGGTGCACCAAACTCCCTACAATAGTTGAGGGCCACGTGACTCCTTTTCACAAAGAAATTTTGAAAACTGTAGTTCTTTTCTCATCCTGAAATCGCCTGTAGGGTGAAGCTTCCAGTGGAGGCCCATTTCTCCCATCTATTAAAACGTAACTTTTAGAACCTAATTTGGCATTTAACACTATATTTCTTGGTGTTTTAACAGGGTGCTTAGAGACATGCACATACTGGTTAATGGCCAGTTTGTTGCTTCTTGGTGAAAAGTGAGAGCTGATATGCAGATACTCAATAATGTGACTGTATATACACTCAGCCGTCCACATCTGGCAGAATAGGCTTATGAATTACTGAATGCAAAACATTGAACCATCAGTGCTCTGAAGTTTAGAGAGAAAAGGATCCTATGTAATGAAACCCTAATATGCAAATGGACCGAATAGCAGAACGACTGGTCACCATGACATGCACTGACCACCAGGAGGAAGATGCTCAATGCAGGAGCTGCCCCTGGTGGTCAGCGTGCTCCTACAGGGGAGCACCACTTAGCCAGAAGCCAAGCTCATGGCTCACGGCTCATGGCTCACACATCTCAGGGCTGATGAGGCTGGCGAATGCAGTGGTGGTGGCGGGAACCTCTCCTGCCTCTGCTGCAGGCAGGCAGTAAGGAGTGAGGTGGTCCTGGACTGTGAGAGGGCACAGGCCAACATTTCATGCACTGGGCCTGTAGTGTGAAATAATGCCATTGTCTCTGGAAGCTGTGCATGCGTGTGTGTGTGTGTGTGTGTGTGTGTGTGTGTGTGTGTGTGTGTATGTGTGCAGGCATGTATATTCTGATGTGTGTGTTCTATGCCCTCCTGATTGAAAGTTAATGAGTTGACTACTCATTTAGAAAGTTATTTTACAACTCGAGGCCTGGCGCATGAAATTTGTGCACGGGGCAGGGGTGTCCTTCAGCCCAGCCTACTTCCACTCCAATCTGGGACCCTTGAGGGATATCCAACTACCTGCTTAGGCCTGATCCTACTTAAAGGGGCTGTCGGACATCCCTCTACAATCTAGGACTTCTGGCTCCCAACTGCTCACCTGCCTGCCTTCCTGATTGCCCTTAACTGCTTCTGCCTGCCAGCCTGATCACCCCCTAACCACTCCCCTGCCAGCCTGATGGATGCCTATCTGCCTCCCTGCCAGCCTGTTTGCCCCTAACTGCCCTCCCCGGCAGGCCTGGGTCCCCCTCCTCCCAACTGCCCTTCCTTGCAGGCCCGGTCACCCCAAACTTCCCTCCTCTGCCAGCCTGGTCACACCTAACTGCCCTCCCTTGCAGGCCTGATCACCCACAACTACCCTCCCTTGCAGGCATGGTCCCTGCCAACTGTTTTCTCCTGCTGGCCACTTAGTGGTGACCAGCTTGTGTCAACATGGGGACAGGATCTTTTGACCACATGGGGTCAGTCATCTTGTGTGTTAGAGTGATGGTCAATCTGCATATTACTCTTTTATTAGATAGGATAGAGGCCTGCTACACAGGTGGGTGCCAGCTGGTTTGCCCTGAAGGGTGTCCTGGATCAGGATTGGTGTTTTCTTGGGGCGTGAGGTGGCCTGGGTGAGGGGCCTGTGGTGATTTTAAGGTCAGCTGTACCAGCTGGTGACCCAAGTGGAGACCCTGGTATCTGGGATTTATTTATCTTCTGCAATTGAAACTTTGTAGCCTGGAGCAGAGCCAAGACTTCCTCTCATACAGCCACTGAAACTTCGTTGCCTTAAGTGGAGGCCTGAGTGTGGGGAAAGCTTGGCTTCTTCCATTGACAGGATCAACCCAAGCCTCTCTCCTGCTCTCTATGTGGCCATAGCCATCTTGGTTGAGTTAATTTGCATACATGCTCTGATTGGCTTGTTGATGTGGCTTGTGGGTGTGGCTTGTGGATGTAGAAGAGGTATGGTCAATTTGCATATTACTCTTTTATTAGATAGGATGCCTCCAAGTATCTTCTTTTATCCCATATAATTTTCCAAATAATGAAAGTGAATTTCTTTTCTTTTTAAATATATTTTTATTGATTTCAGAGAGGAAGGAAGAAGAATAGAGAAACAGAAACATCAATGATGAGAGAGAATCATTGATCGGCTGCCTTCTGCATTGCCTCCTGCACACCCTACAATAGGGATTGAGCCAGAACCTACCACCCGGGCATATACCCTGACTGGGAATTGAACTGTGACCTCTGTTTCACAGGTCAATGCTGAACCATTGAGCCATGCCCACCAGGTGACCCCACTGTATGACAAACATTGTGCTAGTGCCTTGGCTTTGTATTTTTCAGGACACAGGAAAATGTCATAAAATGAAGCAAACATTTTGAAGGTCACTACAATAGGGCATATGTAATATTTAGGGATAATTTTCAGAATCCATAAACCAATTTGCTTTATGACGGAGAGCCCCACTTATCAAATATGCAGATGAATCTCAAATATTGATTAATTAAAAAGATGACATTTCAGAGAGAAGGCGGCATGGGTGGTGGGTGGGAAGTGATTAATGGAGGAACTTATATGCATAACCCATGGTCACAGACAATAGAGTGGTGAAGGCTGGGAGGGACAGGTGCAGGGTGGATGGGGTCAATGGGAAAAACACAAATAGAGGGAACATCTGTAATTCTTTCAACAATAAAGATAAATTTAAAAAAAAGACCTTCATTCCATGAAACCAATGGAATACAAACCAGAAATCAGGCATCTATTTTTAGTGGGTTTAAATGAGTATATAAATTAATTCTTTACCTTTAAAATGATATATGCTATACCTGTCCCATAGGTTTTTGCAATCCTTATTATTCTTAGAATGCCTTAAATCAGTTGTTCCCAGATGCTATGGTTTTTGTAGTGGGTTATTAAGCCAACATGTTTTATAATTAATATTTATATACATGAATGATTCAGTTATTGGTTAAAGAATACAAGAAGAGACAAAACTGCTGGTAAGCTAAAAATTACTTTAGAAAAATGGGTTTTGAAACAATCTGGTGAGCACTCTTCAATTTGGACCGGTTTAGAGCAATTTATTACAGCAGTTTTTTTTCATTCCGAAGTGATTCACTGGTTATAGTTTAAGTAAGGATAATATTTTTAACCAAAGTGCTGACAATGTCCACATTGAGACTAAGATTATTACTAATACCAGAAATACGTGGGAATACCTCTCCTACTGTCCTGCTCAATAGGATGAGCTTGTTGGCCTCTCTTTGGGTGCTGCTTACTTAACCTACCGATTTCATCTTAAAAATCCCACAGGGTTCAGAAAGTCAACTTGTCCAAAACAGAATTAAAAACTAGCCTGCCAGATGTTAAAACTTGTTATAAAGCTAAGTAGCTAAAATAACATGATGTTGGGGCAGGAAGAGAAACAGATCAACAAAATAGAAGAGAAATATCTCCAAATACATGTAAAAATATACAATAGAATAGAAACCACATTTCAGTTGATTGGGGAAAAGATAATGCAATAAATTGTTTTGGGCAATGGGATAGCCATTTGGGGAATAGGGTGAGATGGCTCTCTATCAAGAGCCAAAATAAAATCCCAGGTAGATCAAAACATTACCTGTAAAAGTGAAATTGTAAAGAAAAATCTAAAATATATAAGGGAATATGTTGACAGTGATAAGATAAAGGAGAATTTAAAACATAAAAATCATGTAAGTTTATAATTCTGTGAAAAATGTCATTGGTATTTTTTAAATAAATCTTTATTGTTCAGATTATTACAATTATTCCTATTTTTCCCCCCATAGCTTCCTCTCTACCTGGCTCTCATCTGACACTCTGCCCTACCTCCCCCCCCCCATTGTCCTCATCCATAGGTATATGATTTTTGTCCAGTCTCTTCCTGTACCACCCTCAGCCCTTTCCTCCTGAGAATTATCAGTTCACACCCTTTCTATGCCCCTAATTCTATTATATTCACCAGTTTATTCTGTTCATCAGATTTTCAATTCACTTGATTTTTAGATTCACTTGTTGATAAATATGTATTTGTTGTTTATAATATTTACCTTTACCGTGTTCTTCTTCTTTCTCTTCTTAAAGAATACCTTTCAGCATTTCATATAATACTGGTTTGGATTTGATGAATTCCTTTAGTTTTTTCTTGTCTGTGCACCTGTTTACCTGACCTTCAATTCTGAATGATGGCTTTGCTGGGTAGAGTAATCTTGGTTGTAGGTTCTTGTTATTCATCACTTTGAATATTTCTTGCCACTCCCATCTGGCCTGCATAGTTTCTGTTGAAATATCAGCTGACAGTTGTATGGGTGCTCCCTTGTAGGTAAGTAACTGTTTTTCTCTTGCCGCTTTTAATATTCTCTCTTTGTCTTTTGCTCTTAGTATTTTAATTATGATGTGTCTTCGTGTGGTCCTCTTTGAATTCCTTTTGTTTGGGGTTTTGTATGTTTCCTGGACTTGTAAGTCTATTCCTTTCACCAGATGTGGGAAGTTTTCAATCATTATTTCTTCAAATAGGTTTTTAGTGTCTTGTTCTCTCTCTTCTTCTGGCACCCCCATAATTTTGATGTTGGTTCACTTGAAGTTGTCCCAGAGGCTCCCTACACTATCTTCACATTTTTTAAATTCTTTTCTTTTTTGATTTTCCAGTTGAGTGTTTTTTGCTTCTTTGTATTTCAAATCTTTGACTTGATTCTTGCATTCCTCTAGTCTACTGTTAGATTTCTGTATAATATTTTTTATTTCAGTCAGTGTATGTTTAATTTCTAGTTGGTCCTTTTTAATCTCTAGTTGGTCCTTTTTCATCTTCTCTTGGGTCTCACTAAATTTATCCCTTTTTTTAAAAACAAATTCTTGAAAAACGTGATAACTGTGGTTTTGAACTTTATATCCATTAGCTTGTTTTCATCCATTTCTTTCGTCTGTGATCTGTTCTTTTGTCTCTGCATATTTTGGTGCTTCCCTGAGTCGGTAGAATATTTTTGTGTGCTAGATGTCCTATGTGGCCCAGTAGCTCTGTTTCCCCAGTTACCTGAGGTGGATATTCTTGGTGCACCTTTTGTGAACTGTGTGTACAGCCATGTTGTAGTTAATTTTTGTTTGTTAATGCTATCACTGGGGGCAATTGACCTCCAAGCCAATTGGTTGTGAGGATCAGCTGTGTCTGAGCATGCGCACTTGCCTCCACACCTCTGCCTTTCTAGTTTCCCTGAGTTTCCATGTGCTCTAGGGACCCTTATGAGCCTGGGTCCTCAGGGTCTCACCCGAAACGGGGGTTCAGATCAGTTGGACCTGGATTTCAGTGCTGTTGTGAGGTTCTATTTTCTTCCCACTAGAAGAAGCCAGGCACCATCATCAGTCAGCACTCTGTGTGCGCACTTTTAAGTACCTCCAGATCTCTATCTTTCACGGCTCCCCTAAATTTCCCTGCACTCCTTCCTTTTCACAACAGTCCAGACTGCCTCGTATGAGTCTCGCCTGGAACTGGGGTTCTGTGCAATCAGAAGTGGGGTTCAGTACAGTTGGGATTTTCTGTCTCCCTCCCGCTAGAGGATGCCAGCCAGACCCTCCACTGCCTGTTCTCTCCACAAGCATGTCTCCGTACCTCAGTTTTTTACAGCTCCTCTGAGTCTTCATGAGTCCCTCTCTTTATTTCTAGTTGTAGAATTTTCACTCAGCCAGCTTTCCTGTGGTTCTGGATGGTGTCCATTCTGTCTTTTAGTTGTAATTTGAAATTGTTGTACCAGGGTGCAGCTTAGGTGTTTACCTAAGCTGCCATCTTGGTTTCTCCAGTATTTTGATAAGGATTATTTTGAACCTGCAAATTGCTTTGGGTAATATGGACATTTTAACAACGTGAATTCTTCCAATTCATGAGCATGTTACATCTTTCCATTTATTTTGTGTCTTCATTGACTTCTTTCAGTAATGTTATAGTTTTTTGAGTACAGGTTTTTAGCCTTATTTAAATTTATTCCTAGGTATTTTATTCTTTTTGATACAATTGCAAATGAAACTGTTTAATTTTTTCTTTCTTTTTTTATCTCTTTATTGTTGAGAGTATTACAGATATCTTCCCCTCTATTCACCCCCTATTGCCCCCTCTATCCAGATCCCACCCCGCCCCAGTCCTTCACAATCCTATTTGTCTGTGTCCATGAGTAGTGCAAGTATGCATATAAATTCTTTTATCTATTCCCACCCCTCTCCCCACTTCTCAGTTTATTGCATGTTTCCGTGACCCTGTTCTATTTTATTCATTAGTTTATTTTGTTCATTTGATTCCCAGTTTGTTTATTTTGATTTTTAGAATCAATTATTGATAGATTTCTATTTATTGACTATTTATTGCTCATATTTCTTCTAGAATTAGTAGGTAGTATCATGTCATCTGCACATGACACTTTTACTTTTTCCATTCCAATTTGGATGTATCTTGTCTGGAAAAAGTGAGAGTGGAATTTTTGTTTTGTTAGTAACCTTAAAGAAAAAGTTTTTAGCTTTTTATTGAGCATGATGTTAGCTATGGTTTCTCATATATGGCCTTCATTATGTTGAGATATATTGCCTCTCTCCCCATTTTGCTCATAATTTTTATCATAAATGTATGCTAGATTTTGTCAAATCATTTTGCTGCATCTGTTGATCTGATGACATATCTTTTATCCTTCATTTTTCTTTCTTTTCTTTTTATTTATTTATTTAAAAATATTTTATTGATTTTGTACAGAGAGAAAGGGAGAGGAATAGAGAGCTAGAATCAATGATCAGCCACCTCCTGCACATCCCCCACTGGGGATGAGCCCACAACCAAGGTATATGCCCTTGACCAGAATTGAACCTAATACCTTTCAGTTCGCAAGGTAATGCTCTATCCACTGAGCCAAACCAGTTAGGGCATATCCTTCATTTTTATATGGTATCTCATGTTAATTGATTTGTGGATATTGGACCAACCTTACATCCTGGGAATAAATCCCATTTGGTATTGGTGTATAACCCTTTTTAATGTATTGTTGATTTGGTTTGCTCATATTTTTTTGAGGATTTTTACATCTATGTTCACCAGGGATATTGGCTTATCATTTTCTTTCTCTCTCTCTTTGCTTTGGTAGTATCTTTGGCTTTTGTATTGGGGTAATGCAGGCCTTGTAAAATGAGTTTGGGAGCTTTCCCTTCTCTTCAGTTTCTTTTTGAATAGTCTGAGGAGAGGGCTTAATCCTTCTTTGAATGTTTGGTAGAATTCACTTGTGAAGCCACTTGGCCCAGGACTTTTGTTTGTTGGCAGTTTTTTGATTACTGATTCAATTTCATTTCTAGTAAGTCTGTTCAGATTTTCTGTTTCTTCTTAATTAAGTCTTGAAAGATTTTTATTTTAAACCATTAACTAAAAAATCTTTATTGTTGAAAGTATTACATATATTCCCTTTTCCCACCCATTGATCTTCTAGTCTGCCTCTGCCCCCAACCCAGCCACAGGCCTTCACCATTCTATTGTCTGTGTCCAGGTGTTATACATATATGCATACAAGTTCTTTGGTCGATCTCTTCCCACCCACTCCTATCCTCCCTTTGAGGTTCAACAGTCTATTCCATGCTTCTATGTCTCTGGATCTATTTTGATCATTAATTATAATTGTATGTCTTTTTTATTTTTAAATATATTTTTATTGCTTTCAGAGAGGAAGGGAGAAGGAGAGAGAGAAACATCAGTGATGAGAGAGAATCATTGAGCAGCTGCCTCCTGCATGTCTCCTACTGGGGATTGAACCTGCAACCCGGCATGTGCCCTTAACCAGAATCAAACTTGGGACCCGTCAGTCCGCAGGCTAACACTCTATTCATTGAGCCAAACTAGCCAATCTAGGGCTCGATTGTATGTCTTTTAAGTAGTGTATTTATACTATTCACATTTAAGTGGTTACTTAATAGTTGGATTAATATCTACCATATTTTTAAGTGTTTTCTGTTTGTTGCTTTTTCCCCCTGCCTTTTTTGCCTTCTTAGTTTTAATAGGACATCTTGGAGCTCCATGTCCCTCTTCTCTTAGCATATCGATTGCACTTATTTAGAAAATGTTTGTATTACTTGCCCAAGAATTTGCAGCATACATTCACAACTAATCTAAAAATGCTCCATATATAATGCAGATATTTATAATACTGTATAGTATTCCAAATCCTGTTTCACATTCTTTATCATATTTGTCATTCATTTCACTTACCAATTAGCCATAATCTCAAAATATGTTGTTCCTATTATTATTTTGAACAAATTGTTATCTATTAGATAAATTAAGAATAAGAAAAGTAAAAGCTCTTTTTTAAGAGAGAAGATTGAACTTTTCTCCTTTAAAAAAATATGTTTTATTGATTTGAGGGTGAAAGGAAGGAAGAGAGAGATGGAAACATTTATAAGAGAGAAACATTGACATCCACCACTGGGGGCTTACACCTGCTACCCAGGCATGTGCCCTGCCTGATTAGGAATCCAATCAGTGACCTTTTGGTTCATGGGTTGATGCTCAACTACTGAACCACACCAGAGGACTCTTTCAACACTTTAAATATTCCACTTTTTGCTTGGATGGTTTCTGAAAAGAAATTTAATATAATACTTCTTGTTGTACTATACAAAAATATATTTTTCCCCTCTAGAATCTTTCTAGACTTCTCTTTAATTCTGCTTTCCTACAGTTTTAATATAATATTCCATTTTGGGCTACTTATTATATGTTGTGATGTGGTGTTCTCTGAGTTTCCTGGATAAGTAGTTTAGTGCCTGTCATTAATTTTGGAAAACAAATATTCAGCCATTATTCTCTTAAATATTTCTTCTGCTTCTTTCTCTCCTCTGATATCCAATTGCATATGTGATATAGCTTTTATAATTGTCCCTAAGTTCACGAATATTCTATATTTGGAGGGTTGTTTGTTCATTTCTGTTTGCATTTCGGCTTGGGAAGTTTCCTGTTGCCATATCTTCAAGCATACAGAATCAATTTTTAGCCATGTTCAGTCTATTGGTGAGCTGTGAAAGACATTCTTTATTTCTGTTATAGTATTTATTATTTCAGCATCTCCTTTTGATTGTTTTTTTCTTAAAGTTTTTTTTTAATATATTTTATTGATTTTTTTACAGAGAGGAAGGGAGATAGAGAGTTAGAAACATTGATGAGAGAGAAGCATCAATCAGCTGCCTCTTGCACAACCCCTACTGGGGTTGTGACTGCAGCCAAGGTACATGCCCTTGACTGGAATTGAACCCGGGATCCTTCAGTCCATAGGCCGACACTCTATCCACTGAGCCAAACCAGTTTCAGCTTTTCTTAAAGTTTTCATCCCTATGTTTACAATGCTTACAATGCACATTTATTGCTTACAGATTGTCTACTTTCCCATTAGAGCCCTTAGCATATTAATTATAGTTATTTGAGGCAATTAAATAATTTTTTAATTACACATGATAATGGATGGTGCACAAGCTTCATACCTATCTATAATGTTACCTAGAATCATATTTCTATTTAGAGATATTGTATAGGATATGCCAACAATAATGAATAACCATGTAAACTCCATGACTCTGCTTGGGTAAACCCTTTTAATGGTGAACTCCAGGTAACTGTCAATTCAACTACCCTAAGGTTTCTGAAGACAATGACTTCTGTGCCTAAGCAGGTTGCAAATAAATTTCAAATGGAACCTGGCAACACCCTAAAGGAATTCAAACTTCACCTGGTTGGGTAGTTTACCATGATGGCTTCAGAGCAGACTCACCTTACACAGCACAATCTAGAAAAGACATGTATTAACCATCATGATCAGACTATTATTTAGCAATCAATAGCATGGGTGCAAAACAAAAAACTACATTAAAACCCTTTGTTGGAATGTTTTACATTTTCCACAGGACAGAAACTAAAATAACCTGTTATACAATTAATCACAAAGGTAGTCCTCAAGTTTTTTGCCCATTCACACGAGTATTGCCTAAAACATATCTTCTTGGAAACAGCTAGACCCTGCCTCCACAATGCTTGGCTGAGTTCACAAATCTGTTGTAACCTATAGCTTCCTATAATGTCTCTGGCTCTCCTCCCCTGCTAAAATTGGTTTTCTGGCAGTAATTAAAACCTTCTGCCACTGCTATAGCTACTGCTGGAACTGCCAGTAGCCACCTTGGCTTCATGGTTTGGCAAAGTATAGGCTTCCACCACCATAAAGGTCAGAGTTCTGCCACCCAAGTTTCCTCCTTTCAATTTAATGAACAAATTGAACTACCAAGCAAAATAGAGACAGGCTCATAGAGAGCAGGCAGATAGCTCAGGGTTGAGGGGGAGATGGTAGAAAGGATTAAGCAAAATAGAAAAAAAAAGAAAGGGAACTCATGGACATAGACAACAGTGTGGTGATTGCAGGAGTGAAGAGGAATAGGTGGAGGTGGAAGAGGGCTTAGAGGGGATAAATGGTGATGAGAAAATCAATCAATCAAAGTTTCCTCCTTTCGTGGGTCCAAAATTTGAAGACAGTTGTAATTGCTGAAATCCTTGTAGCTTCTACCACCTCCAAAATTGCTTTCACCACCACTGCCAAAGCTGCCTCTGCCTTCTCCATGGTTATAGTTGTCACAGCTGCCACTTTCACCATAGTCACTGCCCTGGGTTCCATAACCCTGTCCACCACTTCCAGAGGTTCTGCTTCCTCCAGAGTAATCAGGTATCCCATAACACCATCATTATCAAATCGATGATAGCCATCCACTGCCACCAAATCCACCACCATCATGGCTGCCACCAAAGCTACCTTGACCACTGAAGTTTTCCCCACGACCAAAGTTGTCATTCCTACCAAAACCACCTCCCCAACTTCCTCCAAAGTTTCCAGAGCCACTTTGACCTCTTTGGCTGGATGAAGCACTAGCCATCTCATCCTTGCTTAGACAGGGCTCTTCTTACTTCACAGTGGTGGCCATTCACAGTATGGTATTTCTGAATTACAACCGTCTATCCAGAATTGTGGTCATCAAGGGTTACAAAAGCAAAGTCTTTCTGTTTGCCACTGCCCCGGTCAGTCATGATTTCAATCACTTCAATTTTCTCATACTATTCGAAATAACCTCTTGGGTAATGTTCTTCAAAGTCTTTGATGCCACCAACAAAAAACTTTTTCACAGTTAAGTGGGCACCAGGCTTTTGAGAATCTTCTCTTTGATTCCACAACACTTCCACCCTCCTCATGTGGCCTTGCATTCGTGGCTGCATTCACCTCCTCCACAATGGCATACATGATCAACCCAAAGCCTCTGGAGCACTTGGTGTTTGGATTTATCATCACCACATGGTCTGTGAGCGTTCCTATTGCTCAGAAAGGCCCCATAGACTCTCTCGGGTTGTTTCAAAGCTCAAACTTCTGTTAAAGAGCTTCTGCAGCTGTTCCAGGTCTTTGGGGGACTCTGACTTAGACATGATGACTGAGGGAGGGGCAGCGGTATTGTTCATGCCCCAGAGTAGTCCCACCTAAGCAGGTAGAACTTGTGGGTATTTATCCTACAACTCACATCAGCCTGGGCTGAGTGGTGCTCCTGGGAGCACTAAGTTGCATCTCCATCTAACCTGCCCAAGCACAGAACAAGAGAAAGGCTTTTCAAGTCCATGCAACAGGACCTCAGAGCAATGAAACAGAACCATTTGTGCCCCAAAGAGCACATGAAGCAACAATAGATAGATTTTAAAACATAGTATAGGGGGAAATGCATAAGTAACAGCAACAGTTATAGAGCAACATCATTACTGTGAATTAAAAACACAAGCAGAAACACCATTACACTACTGTAAACACATCACACTCATACTATGTATGCAGTCTCATTTCTATCACCTTATACAGGGCCTTGTGGGGCAGGGAGTGATGAGTGGGACTGAAGATGGAAGAGGAAAAAGAAAAAAAAGAATAGAAACTGAAGGGCCACATGGAAATTGATGACAAAACAGTATCATAACCCAAGGCGAGTGATTTAAAACATCTATTTTCTGTCTCCTCTAGCTTAATGGATCTGCTTTTCCTGAACCCCCTTAAAATCCCACATTACTCATAGGACATCTGTCTTAAGGTTTCTTAAAAGTAAGAACTGTGTCAAACACAGGACATATTTCTCACAGCTTGTGGCTGGGGCTCATCATGTGTTAAAGCTCTCTAATCTCATCCAATGAATTGATTTGAAAAGGAGGCATAAAAGGTCAACCCGAGGCCCCACACCTACATTTCCCAGAGGTCCCTGGGTGACTCTCCCATAAGTAGACTCAGGGGAGGAACAGTTTGGAAAACTCACTTCTGGTGCAGATTCTGCAACTAGGAGGATTGCAGTCACCCTGGTCCTGGTGTGGGCTCTAGCAGACTTGGTAAGCAACTTTTTGATGCTTTGAAATTGGGGATTCATCCTATCTCAAATGTGAGTGCAGGAGAGTAGATACTGCACCATATCTGAATTTCACGTCCAAAGGTGTTTCAGACAATTCTGACATGCTTTATAGTATAATGGTGGAAATAACCAACCTTTGGGTGAAACTGTCTGGATTAGGGTCATAGCCATACCACATCCTCACTATGAGGACCTGGGCATCTCTAAAAGTCATTTTCTCTGCCAGTAAAATGGAGTTTGTTAGAGAGCTTACTTAAAAGTCCTGTGAGGATCAAAGAAGAGTATAAAAGAGTGTATGTGTCTTAGGGAACTGAATTTCCATGTTGGATAACAGAAACTGTGATGCCCATCTCTTCTGACCCTAACTGGAGTGTCCCAAAGGGCCCAGTTAGTTCTGCAGGCAGCAAGTTCATAACTATTCCTGCTCCCTCTGTATTATGTGATCAGAACTTCTTCAATCCCAAATGGCCGGGGAGGCTGAGATGCATTGTCAAACTACTGGAAGGAGACTCAGGGGGAGGATCTCTAGGAGCCATAAACTACAAAAATCAACTCCTTCACTGTCAGGCAGACTGAGGACACTCTCACTGGCAGAGCTGTGCAGAATTCCATGGCAGAGCAGACAGCCCCAGTAGCCAGGGCCTTAAGGGCTGTCAGCTTGAGACGTTGTTCTCCTGCTCTAGGGCAATGTCCACAACAACACCTGGGTGGGCTCTTTTTTGATAAACTGCTCCTTCCCTTTGGTAGAGCCCTTGCTTTAATTTTATGCTCATGAAACTATTGATTCAAAAGAAGTTGTTAACTCTCAACTATTTACTCTATCCCACCCAGAGACTTACTTTGTTTGCCTATGTGCTTAAAGAGTTCAGAGCCAACTTTCATGAGCAGACTGTCTCTGGATCAATCAGCTTTTATTCTTCTCTATTAGAATTTAAAGTGAAGAGGAAAGATCTATAATCAAGTTGAAAATGGCTGTTGTGTGTGAAAGCATTCTAGAGATGAGGGACAAGTCAGTTCTGCATATGAATCTGCTCTGCAGGGATATATCCAAGAGGGTGATTTGCAATGAAGTGCATATCACAGAGGGATAAATTAAACAGTAGGTCCTATTTCAATACTGACCATTCAACAAAACGACAGGCATCGCTGTGATCCACAAAAAGAGGTCACTCTTTTGTCTGATATGCCAGGCCCTCTGAAATTGGCCTCATTCTGTGTATCTGACCTTCCGCACCACTTTCCAAAATGCGCCACTCACATGTCTCCAGCCAGGTTCCCAAGATTCAGACACTCAGACAAGGATTTATGTGCAAGTAATTTATGACGGAAGTGCTCCTGGGAGTAACCAATTAAGTATTGGAAAAGTGAGAGTGGATAGAGGAAGAATCCTAGTGGGTATGAGATTCAGAAAAATCCCAGCTTCAGCCTGAGTTTCAGTGTGACTATGAATTATGTCTTATACTTTGCTAGACACAATGCAAGGTTACAGAACCTTGAACAAGAAACTCATTCACTCAAAGCTGCCCTGGCAGGATAGGAGTTCTATGGCTTATCTGCTATCTGCATAGGAAGAAGAAGCAACTTCAGGATCCTCCAAAGAGAGGCTAGGGTGCAGGTCCCTATGCATGAGAACACAGAAGCCATTCCAGAGGCACAGTGAAATGGTAAAAGACATCTGAAGGCACCTGAGTGGTACAAACAGAATTCTCCTCATAGTAACCTCAGTCATGAATCCTCATCAATCCCAAGTGCCCCCTCTAGGTACACCGAGCATGCTCTTTTCCTTACCCCTCTCTATGTGGTAGAGGCCAATAGGTCTAATGGGTTTCATTTACTTTAGAGGATACATACCCTCTGCAACTCCCTTCAGGCTCTACTCTTCCCCAATTATTGTACTGGATGCTTCCAGTTCTTTCTTTTAACCAGATTACATTCCAGTGTTAAGCATGCTTGATCAAATTTTCCTAGAAATTTGGTATCTTTGATTTTTACATTTAATTTTTGCTTTTGGTGAATTACTCCTGGGTCTTTCTTCTCTCCTGAGACATACTCAATATTGGTTCAGCTCAGATATTGGTTCACTATAACATCTGTCTTATTTTTATTTATTTTATTTAATAAATCTTTATTGTTCTGATTATTACAAGTGTTCCTCTCCCCCCCATAGCTTTCCTCCACCAGCTGCCACCCCTCCCTTTGACCTTATCTCTCCCCCCATTGTCCTCATCCACAGGTGTACGACTTTTGTCCAGTCTCTCCCTGCAATCCCCTCACCACTTTCCCCCTGAGAAATGTCAGTCCACTCCCTTTCTATGCCCCTGATTCTATTATATTCACCAGTTTATTCTGTTCATTGAATTTTTTATTCACTTGCTTTTTAGATTCACTTGTTGATAGGTATGTATTTGTTATTCATAATTTTTATCTTTACCTTTTTCTTCTTCTTCCTCTTCTTAAAGAATACTTTCCAGCATTTCATATAATACTAGTTTGGTTTTGATGAACTTCTTTTGCTTTTTCTTATCTGTGAAGCTCTTTATCTGTCCTTCAATTCTGAATGATAGCTTTGCTGGGTAGAGTAATCTTGGAAGTAGGTTCTTGCTGTTCATCACTTTGAATATTTCTTGCCACTGCCATCTGGCCTACATAGTTTCTGTTGAGAAAGCAACTGACAATCATATGGGTGCTCCCTTGTAAGTAATTAACTGTTTTTCTTTTGCTGCTTTCAAATATTCTCTCTTTATATTTTGCTCTTGGTATTTTAATTATGATGTATCTTGGTGTGGTCCTCTTTGGATTCCTTTTGTTTGTGGTTCTGTGTACTTCCTGGACTTGTAAGTCTATTTCTTTCACCAGGTAGGGAAAGTTTTCAATCATTATTTCTTCAAATAGGTTTTCAATATCTTGCTCTCTCTCTTCTCCTGGCACCCCCATAATTCTGATGTTGGTATGGTTGAAGTTTTCCCAGAGGCTCCTTATACTCTCTTCTTTTTGGATTCTTTTTTCTTTTTGATTTTCCAGTTGAGTGTTTTCTGCTTCTTTGTATTTCAAATCTTTGACTTGATTCTTGCCTTCCTCTAGTCTGCTGTTAGGTCTCTGTATAATATTTTTTATTTAAGTCAATGTATGTTTAATTTCTAGTTGGTTCTTTTTCATCTCCTCTTGGGTCTCACTAAATTTATCCATCTTTTCTAGGAAATTCTTGAAAGTCCTTATAACCCTGGTTTTGAACTCTATATCCAGTCGTTTGTTTTCCTCCATTTTTTTTATTTGTGATCAGTTCCTTTGTCTCTGCATTTTCACTCCTCCCCTTAGTTGGTAGAGTAGCTTTGTGTGTTAGGTGTCCTATATGGCCCAGTAGCTTCACTCTCCAGTTACCTAAGGTGGACACTCTTGGTGCATCCCTTTGTGAACTGTGAACAGCCTTATTGTAGATAAGTCTTGATTGTAGTTAGTATCACTGGGGGGGAATTAACTTCCAAATCAATTGGTTGTGAGGATCAGCTGTGTCAATGCTGGGAGAACTTCTGTGCTGGACTCCGCTTTAAGAATTGCATGATTGCAAAAACCTCCGTGCTAGGCATGGATGGGGCAGAGTCTGAAAGCTGAGCAGATAGCTTTGGCTTCCCTTCAGCCCGCTCTCCCCAGCCCCTGGGTCTCATGTCACACTGGGTAATCGCTGGAGAGGTCCCTGTGCACGCACACAGTGCCTCTAGACTACTGCCTTTCTGGCTTCCCTGTGCTCCGGGACCTTATGAGTCTGGGTCCCCAGGGTTTCGACCGAAACTGGGTTTTAGTGGAATTAGAGTGGCACAGTTGGGAGTCTCTTTCTCCCGCCCACTTGTGAAAGCCAGCGGCACAATCAACAGTTGGTCTTCTGTGCACAGTTCTGTGCACGCCACCAGACTTCTGCTCTTTCACAGCTCCCCTATATTTCTGTGCACTTCTCCATTTTCACAGTCCAAACTCCCCCCATATGAGTTTAGCTGGACCTGCGGATCAGTGCCATAGAATAAGGTGTTCAATGAAGTTGGGAGTCTCCATCTCCCTCCTGCCAGAGAAAGCCAGCCAGTTATTCCAGCACCTGCTCTCTTCATACACGGGTCTCCGTACTTCAGCTTTTTTAATCTCCTTTGGGTCTCCATAAGCCCTTCTCTTTCCTTCTAGCTGTAGAACTTCCACTCAGCCAGCTTTCCTGTGGTTTTGGATGATGTTTGTTCTGTCTTTTAGTTGTAGTTTTGAAATTGTTGTGCAAAGCAGGAGTGTAGGTGTTTACCTATGCCACCATCTTGGATTCCTCCCCCAACTGTTTTTCTCTTGCTGCTTTTAATATTCTCTCTTTGTATTTTGCTCTTAGCATTTTAATTATGATGTGTCTTGGTGTGTTCTCTTTGGATTCCTTTTGTTTGGGGTTCTGTGTGCTTCTTGGACTTGTAAGTCTATTTCTTTCACCAGGTGGGAGAAGTTTTCAGTCATTATTTCTTCAAATAGGTTTTCAGTATCTTGCTCTCTCTTTTCTTCTGTCACCCCCATAATGCTGATATTGGTATGCTTGAAGTTGTTCCAGAGGCTCCTTACACTATCTTCACATTTTTGGTTTTTTTCTTTTTGCTTTTCCAGTTGAGTGTTTTTTGCTTTTTTGTATTTCAAATCTTCGACTTGATTCTTGCCTTCCTCTAGTCTGCTATATGATAAGGGGTTAATATCAAACACATTCAAGAAACTCAGACATATGCATACTGATGCAGCCACTGTGGAGAACACTATGGAGTTTCCTCTAAAAACTAAAACTGGAACTCCCATTTGACTCAGTGATTCCACTTTTAGGACTATATCCCAAGAAACTAGAAACACCAATCAGAAAGGAAATATGCACCCCTATGTTCATAGCAGCACAATTTACCATAGCTAAGATTTGGAAACAACTAAGTGCCCAGCAGCAGATGAGTGGATTAAAAAATTGTGGTCCATATACACAATGGAATACTATGCTGCAGTAAGAAAGAAGAAATTCTTACCATTTGCCACAGCAAAATAAGCCAGTCAGAGAAAGATAAATATCACATGATCTCACTCATTTGTGGAATATAATGAATAACATAAACGGATGTACAAAAACAGATCCAGAGACAGAGAAGCATCAATTCGACCATCAAACCTCAGTGGGAAGATTGGGGAGGGGAAGGGAAAGAAATCAACCAAAGGACTTGTATGCATGCATATAAGCCTAACCAATGGACACAGACACCAGGGGGGTAAAGTCAGGAATGGGGTGGGGTGGGTGGACAATGGGGGGGATAGGACACATATGTAACACCTTAATCAATAAAGAAAAATAAATAAATAAGGAACTCATACAATTCAATAGGAAAAACAACAACCCCAAATAATCTAATTAAAAATAGATGGGTAACTTAAATGGGCATTATTTCTAAAAAAGTATTACAAATGGCCACCAGATTCATGAAAAGATGCTCAAAATCACAAACCTCAGGGAAATGCCAATCTAAACCACAAAAATATATCACTTGAAACTGTTAGAATGTCTATTATATAAAAAAACAAGAAACAACCAATATTGAAGGTCATCTGAAGAAAAAGAAATCCTTGTATACTCCTGGTGAGAATGTATAGAAAACAGTATGGAGGTTTCTCAAAAAATTAAAAATAGAACTATCATGTTATCCAGCAATCCAACTCTAGGTATATTGCCAAAGGAAATGAAAACACAATCTTGAAGAGATATCTCTACCTCCATGCTCATTGCAGCATTATTGAAAATAGTCAAGAAATGAAAACATCCTAAGTGTCCATTCAGCCATATGAAAAAAGAAAACCATAGCTTTTGCCACAACATGGGTAGATCTTAAGGGCATTATGATTCTAAGTGAAATAATTTAGACAAATAATGTCAAATGCTTTATGTTTTCATTCATATGTGGAATCTAGAAAAAAAGCCAAACTCATGGAAACAAAGAATAGAATGATGGTTGCCATGAACTAGAGGGGCGGGAGTCAGAAGAAGTGGGGAGATGTTTGTCAAAGGTGCAAACTGCAAGCTTGAAGATAAATAAGGTCTAGAGCAGTGGTTCTCAACATTCCTAAGGCCGCGACCCTTGCATACAGTTCCTCATGTGATGGTGACCCCCAACCATGAAATTTTGCTACTGTTATGCATCATGATGTAAATATCTGCATTTTCCCATGGTCTCAGGCAACCCTGTGAAAGGGTCGTTCGACCCCCAAAGGGGTCGCGACCCACAGGTTGAGAACTGCTGGTCTAGAGACTCTAATAAACAGCATCTTAGTTATAATTAACAATACTATCTATACTAATAAAAGGTTGATATGCTAATTAGAGCGGACGTCTTCTGGACGACCATCCAGACATCCTTCCCAGACAAAGCCGCAGTGGCTGCCTGAAGCTCAGGCAAGACATGATCGATGGCGTCTGCCACTGTCTAGGGATGGCCCGAGGCTGAACTCAGGCAAGCTGCCATCCATGGAGGCTGCCACTGCCCAGGGCTGGCCTGAGGCCAAGGCAGCCATGATGGCTGTCAGTGGTGGCAACAGTGGTATGATGAAGGCAATGCCTTCCCTTATCTTCTGGTCACCTCCTGCAGACTGTGGATTAGGCCCGCTCCCTGTAGGACATTTCCTGGGGGCTCCCGGACTGTGAGGGGAAGGGGACAGACAGCACTGAGGGCCCCCACCCCAGTGCATGAATTTGTATGCACTGAGACTCTAGTATTATATACAAAAAGAAATAAAAAGGAAGGTGGTAAGAGAGTAGATCTTAAATGTAATCACCAACACCAGGAAAAAAAAAAAAAGGTTACAAAATGATGTTGGCTAATCTTATTATGGGAATCACTTTGCAATATAAATGTATGTAATCATCACATTATACACCTTAAACTCACATTTGTTATATGTCAAAAATAACATAATGGGAAAAATTTTTATTTAAAAATAAATATTAAAATATTTAAAACAATTATAATTACAGATGTTTATAACCATTTTAACTTTAGTATTTGTCTGTATATACTTAAAATACATTACTATAATGAACCTACTTAAGGAAATCCAACTGCCAGTATAACTGTATGTATTTTTGTTTTCTTTCCCTTGCCTTAGTAGGGGATCATGGACATCGAAGCATATTTTGAAAGAATTGGTTATAAGAACTCTAGGAACAAATTGGACCTGGAAACATTAACTGACATTCTTCAGCACCAGATCCAGACCATTCCCTTTGAGAACCTTAACATCCATTGTGGGGAACCCATGGAATTGGGCTTGGAGGCCATTTTTGATCAACTTGTGAGGAAGAACCGGGGTGGGTGGTGTCTCCAGATCAACCAACTTCTGCACTGGGCTCTGACCACAATGGGCTTTGAGACCACAATGCTGGGAAGCTATGTTTGCAACGTTACAACTGAAAAATACTCTAGGGCTATCATGCACCTCCTGCTGATGGTGACCGTGGGTGGCAGGAAATACATAGTTGATGCTGGATATGGAAGCTCTTACCAGATGAGGCAGCCTCTGGAGTTAATTTCTGGGAAGGATCAGCCTCAGATGCCTTGCATCTTCCGTTTGACAGAAGAGGGAGGAACGTGGTACCTGGACCAAATCAGAAGAGAGCAGTACATTCCAAACCAAGAATTCCTTAATTCTGAGCTCCTGGAAAAGAAAAAGTACAGAAAAATCTACTCTTTTACGCTTGAACCTCAAACAATTGAAGATTTTGAGTCTCCGAATTCATACTTTCAAACATCTACAGCATCTGTGTGTGTAAAGGACTCTTACTGTGCCATGCATACCCCAGATGGAGTTTACTGCTTAGTAGGTTTTACTCTCATGTATCGAAGATTCAATTACAAGGATAACATGGATCTGGTGGAGTTTAAGACACTGAATGTGGAAGAAGTAGAGGAAGAGCTGAAAAAGATATTTAATATTTCCTTGGAGAAAAGGTTTTTGCCCAAACATAGTGCATCTTTTTTTACCATTTAGAGTAATGAGTAATAAAATGGATCACTCCCCAAAGGCAAGGGAAGTAAAAATAAATTAATGGGACTACACCAAACTAAAAGGTTTCTGCACAGTGAAAGGAACCATCAACAAAATAAAAAGGCAACCAACCTAATGGGAGAAGATATTTTCCAATAATACCTCTGATAATAGGCTTATATCCAAACCATATAAAGACCTTATACAACTCAAGAACCAAAAAATCTAATTAAAAATATTTTCAACAATAAAGTTAAATTTTAGAAAATGAGCAGAGGACCTGAATAAACACTTCTCCCAAGAAGACATAAAAATGGCCAACAGATGTATAAAAAAAATACTCAAATTCACTAGTTATTAGGAAAATTCAAATAAAAGCCATATGAAAGGGAGGGGGGTTAGCGCTGGGTGAAAATGGTGAAGGGTTTAAGCAACAACAAGAACAAAACTTATAGACAAAGACACAAGCATGGTGATCTCTAGAGAGGAAGGAGGTGGGTGAGGTAGAAGAGGGAAAGGAGGGACCTATGGTGATGAAAAGAGACTTGACTGGGGCAGGTGAACACACAATGTGATAGACAGATGATGTATTATAGAATCATATGCCTGAAAACCATATAATTTTATTGACCAATGTCACACCAATTGGCTAAATTTTTTTACAAGAAAAAGGAAAAGATCCAAGATAGTTAATGCTGCTGAGAAATGAAGAATTCTCACAAATACAGACTTCTAATTTAGTAATGAGGACATCACTGGTGACCTTAAAAGAGCATACTCAATGGATACATGGGGATGACAGCTTGGTGAAAATGAACTGACGAGCATATTCAAGTAAAGAATTAGAAACAGTACTTACTAGTCAGTGAAGACCGAACTTTGTAGAAAATAAGCGTACTAGTCCAAAACACAACTTAAAACTACAATATAGTTCTGTGTGCTCACATACCAAACTCACAGTAGTCAGTTGTTCAAAGGAGGTGTTAGCTTTCTATGTAACTCCTTGATTTTTACTTTTTTTTTTTTTTTTTTTACAAGTAAAGTGCACTTGGATTACTTCTATCAATGTTCAGAGACGGTTAGTATTTACCTATATCCTTTCTCTGTCTGTGGGCACATGGCGAGATCACATTTTCAACCCTCCACAGCAGTTTGGTAGAACCATGTGACTGAGATCCAACCAGTAGAACGTGATAACGAATGATATGCACAACTTTCAGCTTTAACCACAAATGCTTCCACCACTGAACTCATTGCTATCATTCCCCACTGGCTGATGGAAAAGACACTGAGGACATAGAGAAAGTGGGGCCACAGATGAAAAGATCTTGGGTCTCTGAACTACTGTGGGGTACAACATGGGGTGTGATATGAGTGAAAAAATAAACTCTTCCTGAAGTTTTCAGTGTTTGTTTGTTTGTTTCAGTAGCTGGCTTTATTTACCTTAACTAATCTGATAAATAAATAAATATATATATAATTAAAATTATATTTTATCAATATTAATGGGATTTATAAAAATAAAGAACTGTTGTTATGACATGGGAAAAATGAGAGTTAGGGGAAGAACTGGATAGTATTTCAGTAAAGACTGTATCTAAGTAAAATGATCAATTTATTGCTCAAAGCAGGACACTTCTGAGAATGAAAGGGGAAACCACAAATTATCATGCCAGGATAACAGGTATAAACCAGGATCGCCCCAGGCAGAGAAGCACAGTCATCCTACTCAAAAACTCATCCAAGATCTCATTAGTAAGTAAAGAGTGTCTGTATTGCTTTACAACAGCAGGTCAAAGGAAAGGTTATGGACCCAAAGGTCCATAGACTGGGCCCAGATCATAATCAAGGACCTTGGACTTGCCAAATCACACTGTTCTCAACCATCACAAGAACTTAGAACAACAAAGATTAGGACCTATTCTTGTTCAATGATTGTAGCCAACAAAGGAGCCTGGTAATTTTAGGAGACTCTGCTGTCTTCCGGCTTTAGAGTGAGTCCCTTAGAGTGGTTCCAAACATGAGCTGGGAGGCATATTGTGTGAGGAAGTCCCCGCTCTACCACTTCCTAATTCAGGATCGTGAACATGTTATTAACCACCCTCGGCTCCAATTTGCCTATACAGTGGGAAGAAGAAGAATACCTCCATCAAAGGATTGTTACAGATGCATGCAATAAGATAAATAAGGAAAAGTGCTTTAAAAAATGCCTGGCATTGAAAACACTCCGGATATGTCAGCTATAATGACTGTGGTTGTCATAAATGATCTGAAATGTACATGTCATTATCCTGGTGGGTATTAGGTGCCTGGGTGTCCAGTGATCATAAGATGCGGACTCTGAAAGAGAGACCGGAAGTTTGAGGCCTATATAGTCAGAGCCCTAAGTCAATTGGTTCAACGCTGGTAGATAGAAAGAAAATGTCTCCAAAGGAGCATTTTCAGACATTTCTCAATGGAGCTTGCTCTAATCCACGTTATAGCCAGAGCATCTCTTTCCACTGAGATGTGGTGAACATGGCGTCTGTTTCCCAAGTCTGTCTGCTTTGCTCTCCTGCTCTCTGCCTGACTAGAACCTCTGTACTCGTGTGGGGTCTGAAGGGCTGGGAGGTCTCACTGTGCCCCATTTGATCAGCACGTAGCCTGCCCACTGCTGCCTCCTTTCCTCTTCCAGGACTCCCAGAGTCAAAGTTTCTGAGACTTTACAAACTAAAATTTCCCTCTTCACTCTAATAAACTTTCCTTCTACTCAATTCTGTCCTTTAACATCCTCTCCTCCTACCACATTCATTTCTCTTTGTACTAAGGTTTCAGCACCCCTGACTAGGTGGTCCCAGAAACCATGGCTGAAAGTCAAGATTCTAAACTGATCCTGACTATCCCCAGACTCTTGAAATTGGCTGCTTTTCTCAGATTGGAATCGGACACAATGGGCCTGAGGCTGCTTGTTACTACTTGAGCCAAATGAAGAAGAGACAGGGTTGAATCATATATGAGTGTTTATTCCAGTAACACTGGTAGTTTGGGGAGAGCAGTCAGTCACCCTGGGAACTCTGCTCTGACCCCCGCTTGCCAGTGGTTGATTACATACGCTTGAGGAGAAGATAGCTATGTGCAGCTGTGAGTGGCTGATGTAACAGAGAAAGCAGAGGGTAGGGTCTGTGGTTGGGCCTTCAGGAGTTCAAAGTCCAATAACAAGGTGGCTAATCTTCTATGATGTTATAAAAGCTCAGCTTGTTTATAAGGCAAACTCCTAGAGAGGGGCAGGGTCCAGGCACAGCAACTGAATCAAAGTGTGTTCTGTCACCGGTCTGTTCTCAGAGTGTATTTCTTTTATGAGTAATGGACCATCAAGGCATCTTATCTTTTTTTAAAAAAATATATTTTACAGAGAGGAAAGGAGAGGGATAGAGTTAGAAACATCCATGAGAGAGAGACATCGATCAGCTGCCTCCTGCACACCCCCCTGCAGGAATGTGCCCACAACCGAGGTACATGCCCTTGACCGGAATCGAACCCAGGGCCTTTCTGTCCTCAGGCTGATGCTCTTTCTACTGAGCCAAACTGCTTTTCGGCAGCATCTTATCTTTTTAAGACCTTGTTTCATCCTCCAGTTTCCCAGAGTCTGTAAGAAAACCTCTTATCTATGGTAATAAGGTGAACAATTATTAAACAATCAAGGCTCTATTCTTATTTCATGCCCTTCCCCACTATCAAGATCACTATGGTCACTTCCCCTAAATAAAATAATGTCTGAAGTAGAAATATTATTTAACAATTCTTTTGAACATTTCAGTTAAAACCCAAGGAACCCAGATTATTCTGGAAATGACACAAAAATTATTCAAAGCATTCACCAGAATAGATCAAATATATATACAAGAAATTGCTCCTTAAACTCATCTACAAATAGACATTTCAGCACTTTTCTACTTCCTAAGTAAATACAGTATTTTTAATTTCCACTTGGAGAACACAGTTTCAAGTTAAAAATTATACCTAGATTCTGGCTTACTGCACACAATTAAAAATAATAATAACAGCCGGAACCGGTTTGGCTCAGTGGATAGAGTGTCGGCCTGAGTACGGAAAGGTCCCAGGTTAGATTCCGGTCAAGGGCATGTACTGTGGTTAGGGGCACGTCCTCAGTAGGGAGTGTGCAAGAGGCAGCTGACTGATGTCTCTCTCTCATTGATGTTTCTGACTTTCTATCCCTCTCCCTTCCTCTCTGTAAAAAAAAAAATCAATAAAATATATATATTTAAAAAAATAATAATAACAATTTTAACCAAATGTCAGTAATACAAAAACATACTTATACATATGGGGAAAACATGACAAAAATTACTCATTCATAAAATCTCTACTTGGAGCCAGTGTCCACCATGAATGCCTTTTTCAGATGAGGTCAGAGAAAAGATATCATTTCTTTCCTTCCTCCTGCCCTTACAAAAATAAACGTAGGTTCTTTAGCAAAAAAAAAAGTACTTGAGTAAAATTAACTCAGAATGGAATCTTTACACTAGAAACACTAATTCTAGTGCTTATTTATTCAAAAACACAATCAGCATTCTTTCAAATCGCCTGTGTCAGGGTAAAGATGGAGCCTTCCTTCGTGTTATCCTCATTACTGCTGCCAGCCACCTCTGTATCTCTGTCCCTCCTGTGGTGAGGAGAATGCTAGGTGACAGTTCATATACAGTATTACCCTGTTTTGCTCTCCTTCCATGAAGACAACATAGGAAGTAGTGAGATTTTGCTTGAAAGTTTGGATGGCCACTCTGCTGGAGGCAAGAGAACATTCTCAAGCCCACAGAAATCCCTGCCCTATCACCCCAGGTATTACTGCCCTCAGATACCAGGATCCATACCTTGGCCTCAAGCCTCATGACTCAGATTCCTGGGACTGTTCTTGCTGGAGATTCTCATGGGTCAAAGTCCCCAGGATAACGGGGACAATAGTCATACTCAATTGAACAATCTCTGTTTCATACTTTGTGCCAGAACAGTCCAGCCCCAAAGCTGTATTATGCGATTGTGTCCTTCTGAGCAATGTTTTATAAGTTCTTCTCTGCCATTTATCCTTCATTGCTGCTGTGTCCTGGTGACAACAGAAGGGTGTGCCCTCAACACCTTGCCATTTACTTCACAAACAGGAAACCTGAAGGGTCAGTAGGAATGTGAAGAGCTGTGCAAACTCACCGGTAATCAGAGAAGTGCAAATTAAAACAACACTGAGCTACCATCTTAGACACGTGAGATGGGCAGACATGCGAAGGTTGCTAATAGAAATTGTCATTCAGGATATGACGAAAGAGTGACAATCTACACAAAAGGACAGTAATGCTCAGTGAAATTAAACACACATATGCTCTGTCCCCAGCATATCTACTTCCTGGCATATGTCCACATAAAGTTCCCTGTCCACCTGTAGGGCATGTGAAGGAAAGTATTCATGACACTGGTGTTGTAGGAACTGGGAGTTGAGGGCACCCAAGTCCCCTTTACCAGTGGTACTGGTAAGTTAAATGAACTTGGTTGGTTTCCTCCAAAACCAGAGCCTGAGATGAGGGATTGCACTTTGTAGCTTCTTTGGGAGACAATTTAAGGAAGCACCAGCATGGAGTGGGAAAGGCAGAGTCAGGGGCAGTTTGGGAGTCAATAAAGGGTACATATTGGCAGGTCACCTCACTGAACACGAAGAACTTAATCTCACTGCAGGACATTGGGAGAGAGTGTTGTTTGTGCCCCAGAGTAGTCCCACCTGAGCTGGTAGAACTTGAGGGTATTTATCCTTCAACTGCCATCATCCTGGATTGAATGGTGGTCCCAGGGGCACTAAGTTGCATCTCCATCTGGCCTGCCCAAGCACAGGCCAAGAGAAAGGCCTCCCAAATTCATGCAGCAGGACACCAGAGCTATGGACTAAAACCATTAATGGCAAAAAGAGGCAACAACTGTGTCATGTAGACAGGCTTTAAGACACAGCGTAGGGGAATTGCATAAGAAACAGCAAGAGTTATACAGCAATAACTCTTTAATTAATTAACATGAATTTTTTTTATTAATTTTTTATACATGTCTCCCCATGCCCCCCTCCCTCCCAGGCATACCCCAACCCCCCCAGTGTCTGTGTTCATTGGTTATGCTTATATGCATGCATACAAGTCTCTTGATTGATCTCCCATATACCCCACCTAACTTTAATCTTCCTGCTATAATTTCAGTCTGTTTCAGGCTTTACTGCCTCTGTATCTTTCCTTTTGTACATCAGTTTATAATGTTCTTTATTGTCCACCAATGAGTGAGATCATGTGATGTTTCTCCCTCATTGACTGGCTTATTTCACTAAGCATAAGGCTCTCCAGTTCCATCCAGGTTGCTGCAAATGGTGAGAATTCCTTCTTTTTAATGGCAGCATAGAATTCCATTGT